>JAYKAV010003466.1:14527-194066 GCA_035582835.1 Phoebastria nigripes | reverse complement strand
TTCTTGATTTTAAAGATTTTTTTAAATTTTTTTTTTTTTAAGTTTGATAAAGTACTAAGTGTTAAAGCATGGTTCTTACACAAGCAGCTGTATTAAGATGGCAGTTTTGGTCAAATTTTGATGGGGTCCTCTGTTTTTAAGTTGTTAATGCAATTATAAAATGCAATTGTGTAACTCAGATGTCTGCATTTCTTCTCTACTTTTTCTCTCAGACAGCCATCCAATATATTATTTATCTTTAGGTAACAGCATTCTTTATTTATTTTTTAAAATGGCTACATATCCGTCTAGCATGCTTCCTATTCTGTACTCTTTTACTCTAAATGAAGACTGCAGAAACTTTGAACAAAGATCAGTAGGTACCAGCTGGCTATGCTGAGTAGCAACTGATTGAGCTCTTTGAGCTGTCTCTGTATCGTCTGCCTCCCAAGAGCTTGAAACTAGTGATACCAGCATAGCTCTTAAGGGTGACGTGATAAAGAGGATTCCTGAAATGAAAGCATAAATACTAATATGTTAAAGAGATTTACTTGCTTCACTTTCAGTATGACTTAGGATAAGTAGGGAAGCCTGTCTAAATTTAAACAGATGAATCTCCATCTCCCTTTCTAATTCTTCAGTGTGTGCCTGAACAAAGATGGAGATATTGGATGAGCTGTACTGTCAGAAAGAGAAAGATGTATACACGGAGGAAGACGGTAACGGGATTTTGGATATAGCGTGGATATGTGGTTCAAATGCAGGCAAAGGGGTCACAAAAGACTTCCTATATTACAGGAGGCAATAATGGCAAAAGTTTTATCTGCAGAAAGTGTTTGAGAGGAATGATAAGGAGCTGAGTTGTGAACATATCAAGCTTAAGTTTTCTGGAGAGAAAATCAGAAGAAGCAGTACCATATGGAGGCAATCAGGAGTAGGTGGCTGGATAGACACGCTTACAAGCCATTGCTGTGCAGATGCTAGTTAAGATGGTGTGAACAGATGACATCATCCTCAAAGGGTAGATAGGGAAGAGTGGGCAAAAAGAGCCATGTGCAGACACCCAGCATAGACAGAAAAATGTGCTGTTCTTATACCTGTTTCTATATCAGTACAGAATGGAAGAGAAAGAATTTGACTGGTATTTTGGGTTTTAGGGGAGTGAAAAATGGGGTGGAAGGATAATGAGAGGATAGAAATATCGGGCAACAGCAGGAGTCTTAAACCAAGAGATTGGTGATGAAGGCTCTTAGGACTGAGAATGGCAACACAAGGGGAGAGGGAGCCCCAGAATGTGACAGAGAATAGAACTGTGAAGGGTTGAGGCTGCAGGGTCTGATGTGGGGAGAAAATAAATGCAGAGAGGCAGGAGCTTGAAGCAGAGTGGAGCAGAAGGGAACAGAGGTATGTGCATGTAAAGAGATGCTGAGGGCACAGGGGTAGAGATAACTGCAGTTGCCATAGCGTACACCCCTGTAGTACTTTTAAATTGAATTCAGGAGTCATAACTGCCTGTTAGAGTATGTTTTTCTGTTTTGCTGAGAGCAGGAAGTCCAAAAATTTGGAAGTTGTAGCGTATTTCTTGGTCTTCTTCCATCTTTTATCTACTGTCTTACTTTCTACACACAGGAAGTAATGTCCTAGCATCAACTGTTACTGCATTCCGAAACGGTGGTAGGTCATTTGCAGATCTGGATGTCTAAACTCTGATGGTGAGTTGAATGCAGCTTCTTGCACTGCAGTTTTTTAAAGAAGCTTACTTCGTTAAAAAGACTCCTTGGGCTCACAAGGTCTAGCAGGGCCAAATGAAGTACTCAATTCTGATGTTTTCTATCAGAGTCCTTGATTTTGGAGCTTTAGCATTCTTGTAGTGTGCTTTAGGGTTTAACTTTACATAAACCTACCACAGACTGTCTCAACGTCCAGGTGTCATGGAATAGACACGTTCATGAAGATCTTTATTGGCACAGTTGGGAAACTGTGTCCGCTTACTTCCCTTGTTCTCTGCATTATTCTTTTTTTCAGTTTCTATGATTATCTCCCCTGAATGCTTCAGCAGCGTTTTCTGTTTCTTTCTTTGGGCTGCATGTCTTGTTTCCTAGTTTGAATCTTGCTGCTCATTTAGTGGCTGTTTAGAATTTTACTGCTTCTGGGTCTAAAAATGTCATCTGTTCTCATATTTGCGAGAGACTTGGGCTCCTAACTTGTACAAGTTTTTCAGTGACACACAATCTCTTTAGAGCTTAAGTCGCTTTTGAAAATGAATATTGGGTGATTTTGGACATTTTGCCCTGGGATTGTTCTTCAGCATTATTTACATGGTGCACCTGCACAATTCCAACTGGATAGATCCTCCTGTACCTTACGCTTACCTATACTGGGCAGTGTGATGCCCAATTCTAGCATAGCTCTTCTGGATAGTTTATTGTTTGTATCTGTTCTAGCAGCTTGTGATCCATATCTAAAATGTGTTTCTTACCTTGTTGCATCTTAGTCTCCTCAATAGTCTGTTGCAAAGAACTTTGTTAGAATATTGTTGAAAGTCCAGTAACTTTTGTAGTATCAAGGAAAAATAAACAGTGGATAGTAGCAGTTTGGGGTCAGGAGTTGTACTGACGTGCCCTTGTTATGCTGGATTTGTCACGGTGTTCTGTTTTACCCGATACTGAAATTATGCCTTGCTGGCCTGGATCATGCTGCAGCATGCTTTTATGTCGAAAAGGTGTAAATGAGACTCCTGCCCAGTGCACAAGTTCTAGTTGTAAAGGGTTTTATTATTGTTTAAGAGTGATATGCTGAATAGATGACAAAAACTCTGCTAGAATTTGTACATAAGTACCATTCTGACTCTGATGGTAATGCAGTCTTTTCTTTCTTTTGACACAAGTACTTTGTTCTCATTTGTTTAATCTATTGAGAATGGTTCTAAGACTGTTATTTCTTTTCTGTAGTAAAGACTGACATCCACAAAATTAATTTTCCATTCAGTGTCCTATCCTTAATGTTTATTTTCCTTTCTCCCCGATTGTTGATTGCCATACAGCTTTCTTTGTTTTGTTGTTTTTATAATGACTTATTTAGGTTGGGTTTTGGGTTTTTTTGCATTTCTAACTTCTATTTTTCCCTTGCCAGAAAACATTCCTACACATGGGGTGTTGTTGATCTCAGTTTCTCCATTTTAGAATTACCTCCATAGATTTAAAAAAATTTGGATTTTCCAACTTAATTATATATCATTTCATTGTGCTTCCTCTTGTATTTGCAAAGATGTACACCTTTGGAAGCAACACAAAGACAAGTATTTTTAAATAGATAGAAAATATATTCTATATAAACCATATCTATAATATATTATAATATTATCTATATATTCTATATTTTTATATAGGTTTTTTTTATATATATATATATAAAAAATGAACATATATTCGTTTTCAAGATGTGGAGTTAATGTTAGCATAGCAGCTTGAGTATGGAAAAGTTCCCTATGCTACGAAATAAGAATGTCTTAGAAGATTCATTTGGTTTTGTGTAATTGTTAGGCATAGGTTATTTGTTCAGTAATATTCCGTGTTCAACTATTGACCTTTTCAGCACTGGAATTTCCTGTACTCATGAGGAAATGCGTGAGTTACAGAACGCCCTTTAGCAATTAATACTGAAACTGTATCTTGTTTTAGTTCTGTACAATGAGGTGGTACCAAAGAAGAATTACAGAACCAGTGCTGGTTATCACTCATATGTAGAGAAGGCATCTTCTTCATATCATAGCACTAAATTTGGTTTAGTGATGCAGCTAAATCATGGTCCTGGTGCATTATTGCACAATTATTTAAGCATTTTAGTAAAAAAAAAAAAAAAAAAAAAGGGAATATCAATTTATCAATTATTCTCAGGAGGGAGGTGTGGCTGGTAAATTTAATAGTAATTTGAATAACATCAGTCTGACTCCAGCTGTTCTCCATGGAAGTGGTTTGTTTTCTAGTAGAAACATTCACAATGAATGGTTCTGTATCTTGTAGTAGTTATTGGCAAAATTTTAAATAGTCACTGTAAATTTCAAGATAAATTTTTCATTTTTCTTTAAAAATTGCAGTATTGCTGTGAACTTAGTTTTTCCTTCATTAAAATTGTACTTTGAGTACTCTGAGAATTCGAGAGATTTCTGCTTTTATAAAATATTCTTAGTTCCAAGTTGGCAATTGCTACTGAATTTTAGTGAGGGTTTTCATTATTATGGAAAGGCTTTTGGGGTTCTGACATCATATCTTTTGTATTGCTTCAAACATACAAACTAAAAAGCCACCTGCTCGCATTGTTTAAGCTTGTGGAAGTGTGCCTGAAAGAATGTTGATTCCGTAAGTTGGAAAGTAGTTTAGCACGATAGCTGAAGAGTGCTGAAGCTGGAGTGCTGACACTGTGAGGCTGTAGAATGAGGAAATATTGCCTCGTGGTTTAAAGTCCCAGGTGGTTGCTTGCCTTGCTTTCATCAAAATATTTTGTATGTTGGAAGAAGTTTCAGTGTTATTCCCTGCTGCCTGGGTTGCTGCGTTGCCTAGCATCTCCAAGTCCTAGCTCATGATGGCGATGTGCTAGGTGCATGGCAGAATGGCATCGATATAAACGTTTCAATAAGCTTTCTGCCTGGCTTATTACAGTGAATTGGATTCAGAGGTAGCTGAACTTAACATGCAGGGTTTAAACTTCAGAATCTGGTTCAGGATTCTCCATCAGATATCCTTGATGCTGTGGAAGCTGTGCCTGGCGAAGTATGCGGGATGGGCAGCAGCAGGAGCAGCACTAGCTACTCTGTTACAATCCCCTGATGCAGGAGTTTTGTTACACACCTTCCTGCTGTAATATCCTTTAAGTGGAATTGCTAATTTAAAACGAAAGAAGAAAACAGGAAGATTTTCTCTAGAGTTGTTCATTTGACAGAGATCTTGGATAGACTTTGTTTCTAGTAATTTTTAAAAAGAGGAAGGCAATACAGTTTTCTCTTAATTAAGACGAAGTGTTCACATGGCGTGCCTAGTAGCAAGCATTCTTCTAGCTGCAATTAAGAGACAAAAGTCTTATGATCTTAGTTGCCCTGTGAGTAAAGAGTGAACACAACATGTATAGGTATCACAATATAAACTGTGTCCCTTTAATTTTGTTAAGATCACCCACAGTGCAAGGTGAGTTTATACATTGCAGTCTCGCTTGGTTAGCCGCTTGGCTGATTTGGTTTGGAAGCGCTACAAAAAGCACGTGAAAAGGATCCGGTAGGCTTACTACCTTTAAAATCAAAGTTCAGTGACCACACACAGTGACTCTGCATGTTTCCATGTAACTGCAGTGACAGGAACATACTATGCCTTCTTCAGACCACAAAATAAAACCTATGGACAGTAGTTAGATTCCCCCCCAAGTTGTGAATGACTGCTGTAAGTGGTTAAAACCATCTGTCAGGCCCCTGTGTTCAGTTCAAATATAGGAAGTCATTCACATCAGTCTGATAGTGGTGATATTCCTCACATTAAGTTCTCAGAATCTGAAAAATGACATGCAGTACTATGTGTTTTCTTGTCTGATGTTTTTTAATGATAAAGTACTCTGTCTTCCCCTCTTTGCCACCTTAGTTCTTGAGTTATTATTTTTACAAGGTTGTTCAGGGAAACTGATAGAAAATCTGTTTATGTAGTGCCATAAAAAGATGTGTGAGAGAAGTTTAAAAGTAATAAGCTATAATGATAAATGCATAATAGTAAGGAAGTTGAACTGAGCTAGTACAGTGTGTTGGCTTCACCATTTACTCTGCTACAAAGAATATTCATTTGATTGATGTGCACGTTGATCTAAATTTAGATTTGTGTTGGTATCATCTTCAGTTTATTTTCTTTCTTCCTCTGTTGTTTGGATGCAGTAGTTTCCATAATCTGTAATATAGTTTAATTTTTTTTTTTTATCGATTGTTGAAAAAAATCTCTCACTTTCTTAAGAGGATAAATTAAATAGAAATACGATACTCTTGATTTTTTCTGGGTTTTTTTAAACATACATATTGTAGCTCTAGAGTCTAAAATAAATACCTAAACTGTGTTTAAAATTAATGCATGTGCATGCATATGAAGAACTAATTTTATCTATGAAGCTTTCAAATATCAAGGATTTTTGTGCCTAAACCATAGTTTCAGTTTTTTTCCATCTCCTAAAGTATTTTTAACCTCACTGCATAATTGTTGTATTTGAAATCACTTATTGTAGTACTGAAGCAAACCAGAGCTTGTATGAAAAATACTTTCATTTGCTGTTTTTTTGGGGGAAGGCTGAGAGCAATAGTGTTGGTGGCACGTCTGAGGAAGGGAATACTGTTTTGCTTCGTATATGGTTGATGCCTTGAAGTGGCTTTGCAGTCATTAGGCTTGAAGCCTAGGTTTTATTTTACTAATAAAATCTTGAGAAATTGAAAGTGGTTGGTGGAGACATTTTTGTTACACCGATGGATGATGAGCAAATACATGTTTATGGAGAAAAAACTTGTCAAATTCTTCAGCAGCCTTCACTGATGATCTCCTTAATCAATTAAAATGTATAGGTAGAATGAGTTGCAGTGATAGGAGCTATAAAGTGTAGTTGGAGTGGGAAAGAGGAAAAATATTATTTGCATTATTTCTGGTACCTTTCAAAGTGGAAGCTTCAATATTACTAGGTAGGCTAGCAACTCTGCAAATTGATACCTACGGTTAGGAGCTCCTGGAGGAAATGTGGAAGACAGAATATAGCAACTGCTACAACCTATCAACAGGAAAACCATGTGAGTTATTACATACTGACTCTGCCCATTACCATGCTGTCTTTCTAAAAGAGAAATTGCAGTTCTGATACAAGTAGAGGTCTTTTCCAGTTCTCATTCTTTCCACAGGAGATACGGCGCCCAGTGAGAAATCACTCCCCCTGAGAGACAGCTGAATATGGAGGAGAATGTTATTTCTCTTACTAATCAAGCAAATTAGTTTTAATGTGAGGAAAGAATGGAAGGAAAGGAGAGCCTGCCCCTTTGAAAGTGGTTACTATTTTAAGCCTGCTGGTGGTTAGGTTGGAAATGTTTTTCTTTAAAGTTGTTTTATGTTGTAATACCTTTTCTGCTGCCTTGCTTTCGAAGGAGAAAGAAAAACTCAGCCAGCCCTTCCTGTCGTCCCCCCCCCGGGTAACTTTTTTTTTCCCTGCAAATTTTTCATGTATTCATCAGAAACTTATTTTGTTCACCACCATCAAAAAATTCTAGGCGACTACCTGTTTATTGGATTCTTGATAATACCCTGTTTAACACTGCCACTCCAAAATCTTTAAGCTGGCATTATCACAATAATCAGTACGTACTTTGGTCTAGGGTAGAATACTTCAACGAGGATTTTCCAGTGGTGTTTGAGTGCATCTGTATGTGAGGACTATATGGCTCTCTGGATTGTCAGTTAAATGCATACCTTGATGAATATTACAGGCTGTGATGATAGCAAGTACTTAATACAGTTTGTGAGAGTATAAAAGCCACTCTCAGTAATCTTGAAGCCTGTAGGCCAAGCAGCTATTACAGTGTATTTGGGGCAATAAAAGTTGCTATTAGTCACAGAAATTTTATTTTGTATTCAGTACTCTTTATCTAGAGTAAATTTATATGGACAGTTAGTGTGGATTAACACTTTAACTAAGGATTTTAGCTGCTTGTGTGATGTCCATGGCCACAATACCTGAGCATCCTGTATCTGCTTCATAGTTTCTCTTCGCATCATTCTGTTTTGTAGAAAAACAGTTTGGCTACATGCTAGAAGCCTAGAGTAGATCTGGAAAGTCTGTCTGTATTTTGTGAATCTATCCAGTCTCTACAATACAAGACCAATTTCTTTTTGAAAAATGCAGGGACTGTATTAATTTTCCACATTTATTCTCTTTGCACGTCTTTAAACACAGATTTTTTTATGTCTAGCTAGGCTTGACAAAGACTGTTAAGCCAAGGCAATGCTTTGGAGTAATAATGAGCAAATTGAGGTTTGAGTGGAAAAATAGTTCGTATATCTAAATCTTTCTCTCAGGACATTCTTTTTTTTTCCTGAAGTAATGTATTGGCGAAGTCAGAATATAAATTATTTCTTGCACTAACCTTGCTTCTGCCTAAATTGCTTTAAGCCCTCAACAGCATTGGAAGGGGGGGAGCAAAACAAACCCCCAGAACGTGCAAATAATTAATGAGATTTAAAAAAATATATTGATGAAACACACTATAGAACTCTCTACTTCATCATCCAGCTTTTCAAAATTAAACAAAACCCCCACACATCTCTAAGGAAACAGGCCTTGCAGCATGCATAGAAGATTATTAAACACAGGACAAAAATACAGAACCACATTTGGAGACTATTTCACCTGGATTTTGACATCTGGGAGCCGTTGCTTCTAACATCAGCTAGGAAGTTAAATTAAGTGTAAAGATATTTGCTAAACAAAACCTGTAATCATATAGGACCTAACAGTTAAACAAATCAATATTGCGAATAGAACAAACTGGATATAATGCTTTTATGTACGGTACTTTGGGTTGTGCCATACTGGAAAAACTTTTCATTTATATATTAAGTCCCTTGTATTTTGGTGCATTTCTCCTTCTCTTATCCTTCCCAATATAACCTGTATCTTATATGTGCGTGTGATGTGGCAGAAGGAAGAAGAAAAGATACGTCTATTTAGGATGAGCCAGGCATGGAGTTGGTAGGATGAATTTCTGATGAGAGCTAAAGGAGTCAGATGCAAGGACAGGGAAGTTGTGAGAATTGCTACAAGGGTGACTGAGCTGCTCTTCAGAATTATTTATATAGGCATTCCTTGTATTCTTAATGATCTTTTGCTATAAGTGGACAGAGAATGTTAATTGTTGAGTTTCATGGTCGCTTTTGTAGGAAACTGCTAAGAGCTTGACTTGTAAACCTTGCTTTAAGTTTTTTGGTTTTTAAAAACAAATCTTCAGCAATATCAATATTTCTTCACTTTGGTACCACAGTATAATTCCTTTGGGTATGACTGCCATGTATGGCAATTTGCTGGATAGCATCCTGTGATCAGCTAGGCACAARATTGCCTTGAGTAGATTTGCACATCCACAACACAAAAAAATGAGAATGGAAATGGGATTGATCCCAAAAATTCCATAGACCAGCAGCTGCAGAGAGAACTGTGGACTGTAGAGTCCACATAAAATTGCTAATCTGTAATTTTAAATCTTTGTTTAAATCTGTGATTACGATGCAAAGTTTATTTTCTCTTTCTGTGCTTGCCTGAAAGCATGTATATTTTCAAAGTATATTTAAGATTGCTGAGAGCTGCTAGTCGTCGATGCTGAAGAAATGAATTCACCAAATCACTAATCTTTTTAATTTTTTAGATTCTTTTTAGAGACACATCCAGCTGATACAATTTAATATTCTGTTCTTGTGCAGAGTCTTGGCTAATGCATCTGTTGAATGAATAAATAAATGGAAAGAAATGCAGTTTTAATTCTGGCAAAAACTATTTTTATTGCTTGCTTGTAAAATTGGCAGCAATATTCTACTCTGGGATAGCATTATTGGTTACTGACACAGTGGAATAATAGTAGCAGTTAGAAATAAATGTGAATTTAGCTGAATTTTATAGCTTGGGCTTTTATTTATTATTTTTAAGTAATTCTAGCACCTGCAAAATAATGCAAGATTTCTCTAGTTTCTCTTTTGACAAATATTCCACATTCACAGTTTAATGTATAGCTTCTAATCTCCATTGATTACTATTATCTAGCAAGTGCTTGCTAGATATCAAAGCAGTCTGACACTGTGAACAGGTCACAGATTGGGCCAACCTGTTTTTTGACTGAGGCTCAAGAGAGCAGCCAGGCAGCTACTGTTTTACCCTCCGGACAGAAAAATATATTTCTTTTCTTCATCTGCCGTTTGGCTTTTGACTTCCTACTGAGTTAGTAATTAATCTATTTGTTTTGGTATTTGAATGATATTTGAACTTTTAATGAGGAAATTCTGTTATGCCTCTTCTGGGAGGACAAAATAGTATCCAAATAGTTTTAATTGCAGTACCCAACTCTTTGCTGTTCAATTCTGCTGATAAATACAGGGTTGCTCAAAATGCCTGCTGTGTCCACCTCCCAAGGCCTTCTTAGCACTATTCCAGATCCTCTACCAAACCTGGGGATTTGGGGTGCTGACTCAGCTGGAACAAGGCACGCTGGGTTGCTCTTAAAGAAATCTGTGGTTGCTCGACTTGATTAAAATTCTGCTGTCATCACTGCTACTGACAAGCAGTGCTCACCGTGAGTCTGTCTTGTTCAGCTGAACAGTCTGTACAAAGTAGTTATTCTATAACTCCTATAACTATGATACATATACCATAGTTATGTTTTGTACGAATGTGTATATGTATGTAAAAAAGTATATGGTTATAAAATTGACTTTAATTCTCTAGAAATGGTGTGAATTACACTCTTTCTGGCAACAGAAACAGTGTAGTTGTTTCTGTAGAAACAGTTGTCATTTAATCAGTTGGTCTTATGCTGTGGCCTTTCTAGCAACCGTAGCCTGAGAAATTGATGTCTTAACACTTTTTTTCCTCTCCTGGTCTTTAATCCTGACTAAAACTTTCCAACCTCTTTGCAGACTGGAATGGAAATGCAGTTACAAAGTTTTTCTATGACAAGTGAATTGTCTCGCTTCAGTTGCTTTGTTAACAACTCTTAAGTGCCCACTTAACAGGAATTAGCTTATGTCCTTCAGATTTTTCTATCAGAGTTGACCTTACAAGTAGTTACGAACAGTAAACTGTTTGTTTCATGCTTCTAATTGCTTCATAGAAATCTTGATCCTGGTCTTCCAACGTCCAAGAATGAATGAATAAATCTTTTTCTCTGCTCATGAAAATCCTTTTCTGGTGGCATATGTACATTTAACACTCCAATATAATTTCATTAAGGGAAATCTCATGATAAATTTAGGGAAAGAAAAAGCAAGCTCAAAAAAGAAGGTAGGTATCCTACTGTCAAACAAATATTAGCAAAGAAAAGACTATTCCATTCAAGGAATTAAAAAGTCTGCAAGTAATTCTGCTTGCAGTATTTCGGAATAGATTCTGATAATTTTGGATTCTTCAGCAGGCTTTAGGAATTGCAGTATTTTTGTTGCTRAGCACTTTTTAAATTTGTGAACCCTAATGTAAAATGTTTCTTTAAGGACCTTATGGCCAAATGCAGTCTCTGCAGAGGTGTGGCATGTGGGAGGAAGATCGTAGAGCAGTTTTGAGGTGAACAAAGCCCCTGTCTGAACTGGGAGGAAGGGCTATACACCCATCAGTGCATCAAAAGACATGGGAAAATGGGCTGTGCTAGCTGGTGCTAGAGGAAGGCGAAAAGCTGAAGCCCTTAATCATTCTGGTTAGTGTGCATGAGATGGACAGCACGGGAGCTATGCCAGTGCTCTGTTCATTTTACTTTTCCCAGTTCTTGCTGGTTGATGAGTTTGTACCATTACCCACCTTAATGTAATGAACCAGAGAAGAGAATCAAAACCCACTTCCCTGCTACAGTTTGTTAAAATATCCAATAATGTATTCTCCAAAGTGGAATCCTACTTCCAAAAAGGTACCAAGAAAGGATGCTGAATTTGAGATAGCGTACTCTCAGCCATGGTTTGAATGGACATTTTGACCTTGGTTTTATTTATCTTCACAATTGAGTTGTTTTTTTTTTTCCCCCTCCCTCTCCCCCTTCCAATTAACAAAGTTTTTCTTTTGGCATTTCTTCTGCCTAAATGTATCAGAGGAAGGATCATTATCTGTATGGGAGTTGGGAAGGACGAAAGGCAAACACAGATCTATTTACAGTACTAGAATCAATCTCTGCTGAAATTTAGATTTTTGTACAAGTGAAAGAATAGTATTCCTGTCATGTCTTATATTTTTAAACTGAAACTTTCATTTCAAATAAAGGGGGTCTATCATGATTTGGGATTTTCCTTTGTGTAACCAAACAAGCTCTTAAAGTTTAAAAAATTATAGATATACAGTTAAAGATGTAAGAAAGTTCTTTTCTTCACCTCTCCCACTTTGGAAGACTTCATAACTCTCCAGTTAAGTTGGTTATACTCATGGGTAGAAATAAGTCAAAGGAAAAAACCTGGGAAAAAATTAATTAATCAGCTGGGAATGGATGAAGCATTGGAYAAAATCCCAAGACAGTATTAGTTAAGAGACAAAAAATGATGCTTCTGTTATAACGCTGTTCACAGGACTTGGTTTTTAACTTTGGTTTCAATGTAAACTTGTTACTCAGACAAGTGTTCAACTTCTTCACTTTATAAAAGTGCTTAAAACAGTAGCCAAAAATGCTGTGAGATCTAAAGATGAGAACTGTAGGCAAGTGCTAGCTACTAAAAGTTATTAAAAAAATACAGTCTCTATCGTTCTTGAGCAATTTTACAAACTGCAACCTTGCATGATGAATGAAAAGCAGTAGGGAAAATTATTTCACTTTCAAGCTTCATGCATCAATATGCTTTTTTAAATATCATGAGAAAGCACTGTAGCAATTGCATCTGAATGTGGTGCTTTCCTTTCCTTAACTGTTTAAAAGATGAGCATGATTGACTCTGTAAATATCGATAACTTTGAAGACCTGAGAAAAAATTACTGTGAAAAACAGAATTTGGGTAGACTCAAATACTGCAATTTCAAGACAAGATTTTTAATGGAATGTCCGTAAGTAGTCTTAAGTAATTCTCCCTTAATAATAATAAAATATACAAGTCTCCAAGGTACCCCATCACCTTTGTGGAGAAAATGGCAGCCAGGAAGAAATCTTCACTACTCAAAGGATGTTTTACAATTACAGTGGTTTGAAAAAATCAACAGTGCATGAAACTCACAGAAAATTTCTCTTTGATTATTTATTAAATATTAACTTGTTTGAATTGTAGACTTCATCATTGCCTACACAGGGGTACTTTATTCATACTTGAAGAAGGAAACCTCTGAGTGTAAACCATTCTGTGTAGTTGTGCATTGGTTTTAAATTATCTGAAAAATTTATATTTTCTCTAGTTCTTTTTAGGCTTTCATTACTTGAACTCATGTTAAAATAAGCATGGGTGACGAAATGGTGTTGAAGTCATGCTCTTCTTTCTGTTTGTAATCTAGATATGATCTTTGATACATCAAAAAATGTGAATTGTTGCACTAGTACCCATAATTATTATAATGAATTCACTGCTGTCTGCCTTAAGCTGATGCTTATTATAAAAAAATTGCTTTTATAGTTGAGCATGGTAATATAAGAGACAAAATTATAATTCTGCCATTATGAATATAATAAATACTGCTCCTATCTGTATTACCAAAGCAAACGCATCTGTCTCTGGTGAAATGTAAAGCACAATGTTGGCTTTCTAGTAAAATACTAAGTATTACAGAGGGTTCTCTTATTGGTGAGTGTAAAACCTGTGAATAAATCAGATCTATGGATGGTAGGGTTTTCTTTATATATATTTAAAGTTTCTATCATACTGTTATGCCACACTTCCATTCCAGTTACAATAGTTACGTGTTGAGTTATGCGTAGAGTGATCTGGTTCTCAGGCTGAACATATCAGGCTGGATTTTGAACCAATTAGAGCATTTTTAAGTCTGGAGAAGTTTATTTTTAGTCTCGAAGGGAGTTCAATAGGCAAAGATGTCTCACAGTTTCTATTTCATGTTTATTGTAACTATGTTTCTCCGTGGACAAATCCTTTTTCCCTTCATTCATGGATGGATTAAATAAATTGGCAGCTTGTGTAGATACAGGCAGAGCACAAAGCAAAGGCAGTTCTGCCTTGGAACGTTACGCTGCAGCCCTTTCACCCACCTGTGAATTGCAGTGAATGACATTTTTTTCTTCTTTCTTTTTGATCTGAAGTTTTATTTATAAAGTAATAGTCTACTGTGCTACAGCAGCACAGAAATCAGGGTTATGAGGTTGATGCAGAAAGAGGGTAGATGGAAAAATGAACTGGTATACATACCTGTAGAAGGAAAATAGTTATGCTGCTCAGTTTCCCTGGATAAATGATCCCACTTGAGAAGGCACGAGTGCAGTGATCCCATTCCTAGGGAAGTTCTTCTCTGAATTCTTGTTCAGAAAATAACAAGTCATGAACTCCTGAAGTTTCCGACCTTGAGCTTCTGTTTCTAGCCCCAGTTTCAGGTTTGAAAGTCTGAGCTGTGAAAGTTTTGGCTCATCGGATTCACAAATTCCGAAGTGTTACTTATTTAAAGCAGGTTGAGGTAGTTGCACCATGTATTATGTAATCTTATACTCAAAAAGATCCCCCCCAAGGTAGTCAAAAGAGAAGTTGTTGTTTTATATTGCTGTGTTCTAATACATAACAGGTGACCTACTTTTGTACTTTCTACATGGGAACACAAAGAACACCACTATATTTATGTACTTCGAGATCTTCCTACACATTTCCCTGTCCTTTCTTTCTTTAGTTTTTTCTTCCCTTTTTTGTGTTCTATGCCCAGAGATGAGAGGCTCAGTGAAATAAAACAACTTAAGAATTTTTTAATTTAACCAGTGTACAAAATGTGCATAATTTCTACATAATGTAATCCTACATGTTCATTTTCACATTTCTTTGAAAAGAAAAAGGATTTTTTTACATCTCTGTCTTACATATACCTCTGTATTTGTCTGAATTTTAGGTTTTGGTATATGTCTCATAATTTTTTTTTTAATTCCCTTTTAAGAAACTGTTGGGTCTTTTTATTTAGTTTTTATTTTTTTTCTTGGCAAGGGAGGAACTTGACTTTTGCATAATTGACTGTGAAAAACGTATTATTAAATTGATACATACAAAATGCTGTTAAATGTATAGTTTGAATTAGACTTCTCCCCTTGCACTGACCTTTTCTACTTTATAATAAAACATATTATTGTAACAAAGTCAGATAGCAGAAAATTTTCAGGCAGTAATGTTTTTCAGATTCATGGCATCTGTTCAATTGGTGTTTATGAAGCACTTTGAGATACTCAGATGAATGAGGCTATATTAGTGTATGTGTTAGATGGCACCGTTCGAAGGAGCAGCATGTCTAAATAAATGCATCTTGGACTTTTATAAATTTAGTTATATACAAACCCGCCTAAGAAAAATAGCCTATGAAAGGCAAAACATAAGCATTAAATTCCTTGGATGTCTTTTATTGGGGAAGCAGGATTGATAAAGGCACAATATGTTGCAGGCTTTATTTCACAGTTCTGCCAACACGAATACAATCTGAGCTAGAGAACAGCTGCTGTTCCTGCCAGTCCTCCTCTCTCTCCTGATGGAGCTTGATCAGCTTGCTTTGTTTTAATGTGTTCTCTTAAAACGAAGACTGTTTAATGATCATCGCTAATGAATTAGCGATGTCCTGTTCAGGGGCTTTTCTTTACGGAGTGCTTCTCCCCAGCATTAAAATATTCTTTACCGACACAGTATAGGGTAAGGTAATGAGGAAAAATAAATGTGAAGTTGAAGATGAATTATGATGGATAGAAATACATAGAGAAAACTAGATGTTCTTACAACAATTGTGCTATTCTTTTTATCCCTGTAACACACTTACTCCTCCTCCACCCCCCACACAACAGATTTGTAATGAAAGAATAGAATCTTGTGCAGGCTGTAACTCCCAGAGGTAAAACCCACAGTACTAGACTTCCATCTGTATAGCCTATTTTATTTCAGAGAGATTTCATTTAGTTTTCCTTGGTTAAATTAGTCTGAAATACTGTCTTTGCAAGTTCGTTAAAATTATTCTATAACGTGCGTGCACTGTAATTTTTGAAGTTTTATATTCAGTTTCTTGGTAGTGGTGCTTGCTATTTACCTGATGTTCTTGTCATCCTTTCTGCTATGTCCTGATGTTTGTTATGCTCTCTTGCCTTTCCACTCACCTTCACGGCCAGAAGTGTTACTTCTGATCCGTTCTCCATAGAAGTCTCTCTCTCTCCCCTCCCACCCCCATAGTAAAACACCAGAGTAAAAAAAAAAAAAGTCACCTGTGTTAGTTATGTGTAATTGGAGTGGGGAAGGGAATCCTCTTTGGTTGAATAATATATTTTTATAGAATTTAAGAAGATTATTTCACCAGAGTACTTACCTGTAATGTTCACATTTACCAAAATGGCCCTTACTGATTAGTAAAGGCTTTTATCTGCTTGGAGAAACCTGGATTTGAAATAAAGCTATAAATGGGGGGGGAAGCTCCCTGGGGAAGGGGGCGGTGCTGGGTTTTGTTTTTACTCTTCAACGAGCATGCTAAAATGTACTGAATCAATACTTTCAATCAATGTACACGTATTCAGTAGTTTCTTAGGAGCGGTTAGACCTACATAGGAGGCCTAATCCTGATGAGACCTGCGCACGTGGATCGTTTAATAACCTGTAAGCCTACAGGGGCAAGTAAACCTACAGTGCCGAGTGTAGGACTGGGACAGTCTGGTGAGAACTTTGCTCACCTATCGCAGAGCGAGCACAGCATTGTCGCTCCACAGACCAAGAGCACTCCAGGGCTCAGTGACTTCTGCTCTTCACTGGCTTGTAAGACAGTATAGCATTAGCCCTCTCTTTTACCAAGTAATAAATCCCTCTTCCCCCAAACCACGAGCAAATAGCTGAATTAGATACGTAAGTTACTATGAATATATATAGGATCCACCTAAGCTACTTTTGTGAAGGGCAGTGA
The DNA here is from genome assembly GCA_035582835.1 of Phoebastria nigripes. Classification (NCBI taxonomy): domain Eukaryota; kingdom Metazoa; phylum Chordata; class Aves; order Procellariiformes; family Diomedeidae; genus Phoebastria; species Phoebastria nigripes. The sequence continues at coordinate 177,305 of JAYKAV010003466.1, read as the reverse complement.
TTGAACACTTGAAAAAGGCTGATAATAAGTATTATCTGAATAATCTGGATTTGTCTAATTGCCATTTAAAAGCTCCTTCACTTTTCCCACACAGAGTTTACCCTTACTGAAGGCATTTGTTTCAATACCAGGTAACCTGACACTTTGTCTTCCTAAGTTTGTTACTTTGCTCAACTCTCTTCTCTTCAGAATTTGCACTTCAGCTTTGAAATTTTTGAGTGGTTTTGCCAGAACTAATTTATGCGTTAGCTTATTTATATGTTGTATGCATGTTAATTAGTTACTGAGTAAATGGAAATCAGAATAGATATAGTAATTGTTGAGTAAGATGGTGGAAACTTGATGCCAGTACGAACCAAAATATAGAGTTCTGTATTTTATTGCTTTAATGTGGAGCTTCATACACACAGTGGATTAAAGATTGGCTTCCATGTCTGGTTAATTGATATAAATTGTTCTCCGGTGATTCTTTTCTTTTTGCATCTCTGCCACACACAGGTACTTCTTCCTTGCATAGGTGCTGATGCATGTGCGTCTGGAGGAGTGAGGCACTGATGCAAGGGACTGATCTAGCTGAAAGCTAATGGGGTCATTTTCAGCAGAATGCTTGTGTGGGTGCAGAGGAGGGGACGAGACAACATGGCTGGGAGATGTGGAAGGGAGGGAGCCACGGCGGCTGGAATTTAGATTGGTAGCATAAACTGATGTGGAACTGAATCACAAGAGGCTTGGGTCTGGTACCAGATCTCAGTATCTTCCCTTTCTTAAAATCTATAGTATGGTCAGATTATATACAAGTAAGTGTCTGAATTACTACTGTTCCCCTTCTCCCCTGGAGGTCTCTGAACACTCAGTAAATTCCAGAGGGATGGGAGAAAGCGACCTTATGGCATGGCTCAGAAAGGGTAAATGGAATGACTCATAACCTGCGTCAGTTTAACATTTGCCTTTGACAAACTAATTTTTAACTAATGATGTGGGACATAACAAGTAACAGACAATCATAATTCTAATCAGTACTCCTGAAAATAATTTTTGCCAATTAATTTTTCCTTTATCTTTATTGTGATAGCATTCTTTTAACATTGCACATAGGTATGAGGTGATCTGCATGCTGTGGATTGAGATTGCTACGGTGTATGTTATGGTTTTAAATACTTTTTTCTAAATGTGGACGAGACAATTAAGTCATGAATTTTGCATAGACTCTGAGACAAGCATTGAACATAGCCGTCTTGCTAACAAAGCTTGCAGGATCCGTTTGTCGCCCTTTGTCACTTAATTTCTGCAACTACAAATGGAAAGAGTTTAATAAAAGGTAATAAACTAATTTGATTTTTTAAAATAAGATTACAAGCCTGATAAAGCTTAAATGTATTAACGCTATTGAATTCTGTAGGCCTTTTAATACATTTTAAGAAAAAAAAAATCAAGTAAAAGATAAAAAGAAAAAAACCAAACCCTGAGCCACTAGAATGATAGAGTCAATGGCAGAGCAGCTTTTCCTTGAAAAAGAATGGTTTAATCTTCGTTGTCTTCTTTTGTAGAGTTTATTCCATCCCAAGATCTGCAGACTCCTTAAGCCTTCCAACCATTTTAATCTTTGAGCTGGAAGTCTTTTGTGTACATAGTATGTTGAAGAAATTTTGGTATAATTTTTTTTTTCTGAATACCTCTAATTTTTATTGAAATTTTCCTTGTCACGTATTTTTGAAACTCTTACATAATTCTTCATTAACTTTTTTTGCAGCACAAAATATCCCATCAGAAGCTGCCTTACAATTCCATTCTTCATCCATCCACCAAGCATCTATTGTTACTTTTTGAATTTATAATTATGTCTTAATTTCATAAAACAGTAGAAGTATAGTACATCTAATATAAGTATTAATGCTATTTTAAAAACTTACGGGATGGGAGAAGAATGAAAGAGAGTGGCTGTTTGTATAGTCACTGGCTTGGGGTGTGAGGGAATCATGGAGATGAGCCCTGCTGTGTGAGCAGAAGCAGCTAATTAGGGCAAAGCATCAGACATAATTCTCTTCAGTTTTGTTCCTTGATCAATATGCAGGTGCCTCTTGGTCATATCGATCTCTTCTGCTTATTTAATGTACTTTCATTTTATGAGACCTATATAATCATTAAATGGAGTAGTTTGAATTGGGTTTGAATTATTTTCACTTGCTGTGACATTGTTTTTAACATACTGGGTTCATTTCCTGGATATCTGTACTGTTAGCTGCCATTAGGATAGAAATAGCTCATCTACAAAGCCAGGTAACTGGCTGTAGCCAAGTGTCTCAGGTTAAATGATCTGACCTACTTGAGAAAGTTGCACAGACTCAGTATCTCTATTTCAAAATGTCAGGTATTGTCCAGTAGTTTGTTTTTGTTATATTTCATCTTTTTTATTTTTCCTCTGAAAACAGGAGAAGTAGTAATTCACAACAGAACAATATGATCGCAGTGTGAACAGTGCCGAAGATCAGTTTGCTTAGAATAGACTTTTGCTGAGCAGCAGCCCATGCACTCCTGTGTGACAGCATCATTCTTAATTCTCAGCTTGCTGTTTGCCTGGCGGTGCATGCTCGAGGGGCTAGCTGGAAATCAAAATAGATGCCTCTTACGGAGCCCTGTCAGTGCATACTCCAACGTTGTGCTCTATCAATGCTGAGGTGCCTGGGTAGCTTAGGTCTGATCTACACTAGAAAAGTTTTGCTGGTATGGCTCTTCCAGATAATTCTTTCAGCATACGTGTAGTGGTGCAAATGCATTTTTGCCAATGCAGCCTATGTTAGCTCCTGAATGAAATGGGATAAATTACACCGGCAAAAGCACTTTTGTACACTTAGGCTTTTTGCTGGTATAAAAATACTGTGGACCTTTCACTTCATCGCTGTGATGCTGCACTAGGAAAAGTTTGTAATCCAGAGCTGGATTTAATATAACTCTTTTAGTAAAGAATAGAACATAGAATCAACTGTGTTACACTTAGTAAGCAAGGCTAGTGAAAAATACTGGATGAGTCATAATGAATACTGTAAGCCTTCTTTTCTATCCCCCTTTTTTGTCCTCAAAACAATTTGATGGGGCTGGTTTAACAGATGGGCAGAAAACCTATCAGTGTGTGTTGGAAAACTGTTTCCAGATGACGAACAGTTTTCTTAAGTCATTTGCACTCTTTTTTTCTTTGTTCAACATTGACTGAACTAGTCAAAACATTTTAAGCATATTAAGAAATAACATATTAAGCAAGTCTATAAAATAATTAAATTGAAACTAGAAGCTAAGAGTTCTTAGAAATATTTACATTAATATTTGACTCAGTATAAATCTTATGATAACTACTTTTGAATCTTCTAGGAACCTTGTGCTGAAGATAAAGAAAATGTTTGTCAGGGTTGGTATGCTGTTTCATCCTGAAAATATTTAGGATTGTCTGATAAATTTATTTCTGAATCCAAAATGAGCTGTGCTTTCACTTTGCTGTAAGTGCTCAGATGTGATGAGGCAGAGAGACATAAAGTTTATGGCTATCCTTCCAAGAGACATTTTGTAGAGTTTTTAAGGTGTTGCAGCACCCTTTTTCATGGACTGCATTTCAGTTCATTTCCTTGTACAGCAATTGCACAGTGGTGCTGTGCTTGAGTTCAGGTGGAGGCTTTAATGGTTCTTCCTTATCTGTTTTGGTCCTAGTCACTGCTGTTATGAATTGTGAAGGTCTGCCCTCTGCATGTTCTTTGGGAGACCCAGCCTCTTAAAATTCATGTAAGGTTAATAGTCTGCATAATTTTGCAGAGTATGAGCAAGTACTTGGCAGGAGGTGCCAAAAAGCTGTGGCAGATTTATGTTGTGCTCTGTAGTCTCAAAATGGGTTCAAAGGACATTGATGATAACAGGTGACTAATAATACACCATAAAATAACTCTTCTGTGGTAGAGATGAGCCGGGTAGTTATCAATTTCTAAACACATTTGCAAAGCAAAATCCATCTAACAAGGGAGGTTTGGAAGTTTTTTGGATTTGTGATTTGCTGGAATCCTGCTAAAATGTGTATGTAGATTTTAGGATCTTTTTTCCTGTCCACAGTGTGAAAAGGGGTGGGAGAATCTTGTAATGTATTATACATCTAGTGTCCAGTAATTCTCAAGCCCTTGCAGTGTCTCCAGTATGTTTTCCCTTACATAAGAGCAATCTCTGGTCTGCATTTTTTTTCCCATTAAGATGCTTTCTCTCATACTTCTGCCTGCAGGCTCTCCATGCAGTTCTCACTGGTGAATCGTCTGATCCCTCTCAAGCCCTTGCTGGAGGGGAGCCAGCAAAGTGATCACTTTCAGGAGGAGGCAGTGAGAGAAGTGTAGCTGAAAAACAGCTTCTTAACCTTTCTCCATAAAGCATATCACTTGCAAGTGGGGATGCTGTAGCTTCCTTTGTTATCAGGCCCAGACTTCTCACACTGTGCCTCTTTTTTTCAGAAAATTCCTTTGAAGATCTGGCCCAGCTGCTACATGTTCTCTGGGAAAAGGAAAGGCAGTACTATGCCTCCATGACTGCATTGCTAGCTTGTGGCAATGTAGCACTGAAAATCTCATGCTACTTATAATATATATTTTCAAATTTTTAGATATGAACTTTAAAGATCCCATTTAGTTCTCAGGACTTCTGAAAACCTTGCGAATGCAAAGCAAGGGTTCTCTAGAAGTTCAGAAATAGAGAAACAAATTAAAATATAAATACCAATGTTGTTTTAAAAAAGTTAGAACCATGCCATGGTTTCTCGAGGGCTGACTCATTTTTTGAAGTCTTGATACTGTTGCTGCTGATGTTTGCCTTCTCTGTCGTTTTCCAGGGAAAGAAACAATGGTTAGGTCGCTCTCTCCATCTTCTGCTTCCTCTTTCCTGACTGTACACCAGATTTTCCGGCTTTACTTGGGGCAGAGGGTAAGGGAGGCTGAGACTCACTGCAGCTTGAATGATTACTTGGAGAGTGCAGGTAGAATGAAGAACATACGTACAAACCGTCCTTAGACTCCCAAAATATGGGTCCTCAAAGACATGAAGCATGGGTGGAAGTATTCTGAAATGTTCTGCTTTATCAGACCAAGGAATGTTTGTTTCTTTTTCTGTTTTTTCTCCTCTCAGAAATGTACTTCTGGTGGTTTGTGCATTTTATTAACTTAACGTGATTCCCTCAGTGAACCCAGATGGATGTCCCTCCTCTTAGTTGCTGTGGGGCCTTTGATACTCAGTTTTGCTTTTTTCATCTCACTGTATTTCTAAAATTGGAATTGTGTTCAGCTTCTTTTACCCCTGCAACAGGCTTCATACAAAACTTTTCTGTCATTTGTTGTGGTGTATGAACTCTGAGTGATTATTTGTAAAAATATACCCACCCACCCACCTTTTTTTTTTTTTTTTTTTAACAAGCCGCTACTTATTGTGGTTGTATATGATAAGATGGAAAACTGGCATTCTCTAAATGAGCCAATGAAATTATTTTCCTATTTCCTGCTATCAAATACAAAATTTTATTATTGAAGCCTGATGCTCCTAAGGAGTGCTCTGTTTTACCTAGAATGCCTTTGAAGACCTGTCTGCTTTCCCTTACTCCAGCAATTTGCCTTAATCCCTAACACTGCTTGCCAAAGTCAGACCAAGCATAATTAATTTTGTGGATGAAAATGTGTCTTCAGAAGAGTTAGATGAAACTTGGAATTGTTGCTTTCTGGGAAGGTTTGACATTTTGAAGTCCGGTTTTCATCCAATTCATGACAAATCTAAAATTGCAGCAAAACAGAAATCAGAAGAGATGTGTACTTTGGAATTGGATAGGCCTTACTTGTTTTTCCCCTCTAAATTATTTCATAACATAATATGACATAATTCAAATATTTTTCTTCAAACAGGAAGCAATAGCTGCTTCCAAACAGTTATAAATAATACCTTATAAAACAATGCATTTAATTTTGAATTCTCACTTACAACAGCATGCAAACATGGATTAAAAAAAAAAAAGCCAGTGCCTTGCAGAGGCTACAGTTTTCATGCTTAGTTCCTTTGTGTAAAACAAATGGAAACACTGTTAAATCTGGAATTTTTATACTTGTACTCGAGTAATTCCTTGTCCTAAGGCCTTATTCCCTCTTTAGTGCTTGCTCTCGGAGAGGGAAGGAGCTGAGGTCCATCAGAGCTGTCCCAGCAGCCCACTGGTGGCTGTGCTGGCCATCACGGGCAGGACAAAGGGCTGCTGATCCGATGGCTGACTCTGCCTCTCTGAGGGCACCGCTAACACGAGCCTCTGCCAGGTTCTTCTACTTCAGTCAGTCCTAATAAGCCATTTTCTTTACARATATGATCTGTGTAATGTCTCCTGAAATGCAGTCAGCTAATCCTGCTTTTTTAGTTACTTACAGTGACTTTAACTGGATCAGAAAACAGCATGAAATATAAAGTAGTAATGTAATAGAGTTCGCACAGTGGGAGGACTTTTGCTGTAAACTGCAGCCAGAGTACTGTGTTCCCAGACTGTCTCCATCTGCAATGGCTGTCACCTGCCTCCTAGCTCTCCACAATGTCCAGACTGCTGTGGTGAGAAGTCTGCTGTGATGCAAGTACCAAGACAGCCACGTTAATTTAAGATGTTCAGTAGCTGGAATTTGTCAGTATTTCAGGTTCTCAAGCCTTGGAAAAAACTTTTTGTACTGAGAGTGATTGACCAGTGTTGAGCCCTAGTGTGCCGATGTGTCTTGCTGGTGCTTTTGGAGTAGTTAGACCTTAAGGCCCTTCTGATGCTTTCTGTTTGCCACTTTCTCACCATTTCAGCAATCCAGTGCTATGTAAGTACACCAGTGTCTTCAAAAACAAAATGCAAATCTTTCTTCCTTTTCTAAAGGGCATTGCACAGGTTGAGTAGTTACTCAGCATAGCTGCTTCTCTTGGGAAGTCAGGCAGACCTTCATATTGAGACTGGCCAGTTACTGGTGGCTCTGGCTGCTTTATTGAAAACTACTTCGGGGGAGCCAATATCCTAGAGTAACTATTATTGCTCTTTACTTTCTGGCCATCTCCAGCCACACAACTGAGAGGCCTCACCTGTGTGTCTCTGTGTTACGTACTTCCGAATTTAGGACTTTTAACATTTCCCTGACTGGTTCTTTCTGATTTTTCTTTTTTTTTAACCTTCCATTTTTTTTTCTTAGAAGTTCCAACACACAGAAGGGAATTTTAGACTGTACCCAAAGTACCCATGAGTTCATATATTTCTACAAATGTTCATGTTGCAATGCTTTCCCCATATATTTTTTCTAAAAAAAAAAAGTCCCTTCTCACATACTTAGTTTGCAAGTAAAATGGCAAAGAAGGTCATAAAATCAATTAAGTGAATCGAGAGTTTTATTTGAAAGAATATTCACAAACGTTTTGTTGGTTTTCTCAGTTGGTAGAAATTATGACTTCTTTCCTTCTATGGCATAAAGAGTCACTAGAAACCTAGAGGGGTCAGGCTCAGCACTGTGCTAGCACTGGTGTGGTTAGTGAGCGTGCCTGCCAACTGTTGGTAACTCTCTGTCAAGATTCTTGTGTCAGAGAATTAGTTATGTAGCATCTGATAAATCCATGACTTGCTACCCCCAAGATTAGCCAATAAAGAAATACATGGCAAATGCTCCTGTGGTAGGGTGAGGGTGGAGAGGTCAGTCAGTCAGTGGCCACCCCCTATAAATGAGTTTAAGATGACTGAGGGGGGAATATGATAGAGGTATATACAATCATGAATGCTGTGGGAAAAGCAAAGAGACGTAATGAATAGTTGCTCTCTTCCATTACAAGCACTAAAAGGCATTGAATGAAACCATCGGGTGGTAGGTTCACAAATAAAGTTGCTGCTCCATGCAACGTGCATTTCAGTTGTCATGGAAAGCGGTGATTGCTAAATGTTTCCATGGGTTCAAGGAGTGATTTTATGGTTAACAGAAAAGAAACAGGAATTGAGGATTATCAAATGTAACAGTACCGTTGCTCATTATATTGCTAAACCATAAATTATGGCTCCATGGAGCTTCTGCTTTCCGAGTTGTCCATGCTTTGGGCTCAGTACCCCATGTTGGAAGAGGAGCTTGGCTAACCTGAGGGCGAAATCAAGTCATGGAATCTAATAGCCTAGACCATAGCTAACCCAGCTGCTTGTCTCTTAGGATCTGTTGATGATCATTTTACTCACTTCTAGAGATTATATGCTGCTCCCTGAACAGGGGTCTCCCAGCGAGATATATTTGACAGTAATAAGTTTTACATATTAGAATTGCAGATGTTGTCATGTTTCCAGTCAAGACTCTTTGCTGCTGCTACTTCTTGATTTCCAGTGTTTCAGTGATAAATGGTCATGAGTGTATCAGTACTGTTAATTTTGAAGACCATTGATAATCTTTACTTAATTTTCTGCTAAAGATAAATAGTTATTTTCACTTTTTTATTATTTTCTTTTTGCCTGGCAAAATACACTTTCTGGATGTTGGAAAAATGTAAATCTTAATTGTGGTGCAGTGTAATAATTTCTTTACTTCAGGATTGGGTTCCTATAAGAAAGTTCAGTATATGCTATTGAGAAATTGTTTTTCCCCTGATTTTTTTAATTCTTTTTTTTTCCTACTGAAGGAAAAGRTGTTTAATTTAAACAATGGTAATGTTAGGTTTAGAGAAGAATCTGTTTCTTTCCTGATCTTGAAATGATTCATAACTATCAGCAGTGAATGCCACAAATTATGCTTTGTGAGGCTTGAGAAAAATCTGTTGTCAGACTAAATATTATTTAGATTATTTAGAGGAACTGTAATAAAAATTATGATAGAATCATATGAGTACACAATGAGTCTGTATATTTTCTCAATTTTATTTTTAAGTATTAAATTGCTAAACATCTTTTATCCTTCAAGCAGCACATTTTCTTTTTTGTCTGTGCAACTTTTTTGTGTCAATTATTAGATATAATTGGCTGATAGATGTAGGTAATAATAACAGGCTCATAGATAATTATGTAATTCTACAAAGAAAATATCGGCATTATTTATTTAGTAACAATTATTCGCTAAATTAAATGTTATCACCCATCTGTTAACAATTTGTGCCTTTAACAACTGAAAGACTTGCTTGAACTTATTGTTTGCTTCCTCAGCTATGCAGTCTTTTTAAAAAAAAGTTCTTGATATTTTTAGCATTTAGCTCATTATTTTGCACTCTGCTACCAAAGACATTAATTTTTAATTTTGTGTCTGTATAGCATTAATGGTAGTAGAACTCAAACGTGTCATCAGTACCATATCATATTTGAGAAGACTTAGCTTTTCATTTTATCTGTTTCAAAATAATAGAAGAAAAACTATGGCTTCTGTTTACATCGATGTTTAATCATATTGAGAAGACAAGTACATTTTTATGAAATCTTAATCCAAGGTAATTCTCAACCTTCATACGTGTACATGCTTCCTAATTTTAACAATATAAGTATGTTTTTCTTGGAAAAAGTCATGGTCAGTATGCATGAAAGATCCCAGACTAGTACTAATAAATCATAGTATTCTTTTAGGTTGTTGAAGAACTTTCACAAGTAGCAGAAAAGGTATGGTGCCACAGCTGTCTAAAGGCAGACCTGGAGCATGTATTAGGGGGTTGTTCCGTTTTGTTCCATCTTTGAGGAGCAGCTGTGCAGGTATGCTGTTCAAATTCTCTTTCACTGGTGTTTGTAGGTGAGCAATGATTCAGGTTTGTGGTCTAGCAGGTTTGGAGGCTATGGTGAATGCTACAGAGCAGCTCATATGGGGTAGGTTGGGAGGGATGTGACATTTCCTTCAGCTTCCTTATGTTCTTGTTACTGCAGGTACGGCTAAACATTATAGTAAGTGTTAAGGGCGAGAGTTGTATTTTACCAATTTGTATCTATATAACTTTTTTAGCAAATTGCAACAAATGTTGGGGGGGGAGAGGAGAGGTTTAAAGCTGTTTTCTTTTTTCAGTTTCACTATCCAAGTCGTACAAGATAGAAGGTATTAAAGCATCATCAGAGTTAACTGCTGTCAGTCTTTGTGTCATGGTTAAATACTTTATATTTCTATTGGAAGGTCAAAAGACAGGCACCTGTGGAGGCTAACTTCAAATGCAAGTATTTGGAATCTGAACACTGTAATGTTCAGTTTTGCTTTCAAACAACATTCTTTTCTTGCCCATCTTTTTATTACTGTTGCTAAGTTTTATTATTGCTAGAAGAATTGGCGAGAATGCTGGCAGACTGGGCAGATTTCTGCCATAGGCAGATCTCTAAATTTTAAAAGGGCTTTACTGCAGGAGATAAGATATATTGCATGATGTTTTAAAATTTTGCAGTTATGTTCAAGTTGTCTACAGAAGCACTCTGGATAACACAAGGTTCACTTTGTTCTCCCACAAAGAATCTGAGGTACATAAAACCTGTGTGATTTATAGCCTATGCAACATCTGTTGACTCTAAAGATGATAAAATCAAGTAAATCTGCAGCTAATTGCAGGAAGTTATTGATGGTATGCCAAGGAAGAGGTGGGAGGAATTAAATAGGCATTTATTAAAGATTAAAATTACATATATTCTAAAGTACCGAGAGAGTTAACATAGCTGATACTAAAGAAAATGCAGTTCTGCTTTTGCAGAAATGTTTTCCTGAAGGTGTAAGTATGAAAGGGGTGAATGGTGGGTGTTAAAAAGAGGCAGGAGAGACCCATAAGGAGAGAGGAATATGAAAGAAATATTTGCAGCTTATATATATAGTAAAGAAAAAAGTAGTATTCCCCCTTATCCAGGAGCCAAGATAATAAAATGATTTTTTTTTTTTTAAATTGATTTTACAGCACTGTAGCACTATTGATCTTAAAGTATCTCCTGGCATTTACAAGTATGTGTTAGAAGTGATCCATGTTCTCTCGTGTACAAACTGACATTTTTGGATGCATGTTTTAGTGCAAAAATAGTAATAAAAACTCAAAAAAGTAGGATATATCTCACTGAAATGAAAAAATGAAATGCAGCTAGAAATGGCTCAGTAAGGTAGTTGTAGACTTGTACACCTTAAGTCTGTAACTGTCCATGTATACCTTTATCCAGATGTAAAAGTATTCAAGAATTAGGTCATTAACCATAACATAATGAATTAAAACACACAAATGAACCAACATCTCTTCTGCCCTCCTTTGAGGGCACTGATTCAGTGAAGTCAGCCATCTTTGCCATCTCAGCAACTGGTGGGATGTTTGAAAGAAGTTATTTTTGACTAAGATTTTTGAAACACATCACCCATTTTCCTTCATTTTCTTTTATCATGTGTCTGTTGCAACATGGCATGGTACTGATGGAAGCTGAATCATTGTACCTTTACATAACGCTCTATATTGAGAAATTCTACTTAGCTATTGAATGATAACATATTAACAATATTTAAAAGCTGCCARAAATACTGGTATTTTCAGGCCAACATGTAAATTTAGGTTATTGTTTACATCCCTCTACTCATAACTATTTTGCTTGCTTTCATGGCTTTAGTTATGATGCTAACTTAGGTAAGTAAGAGCCAAAGTCATATACCTTCATTTAGATGAGTCCTTGTCTTTGTTCGGGAAAGAGATGGTTTTCTTCAGCCACTCCAGTAATACAGTTGGAAGGGCATAATTCCTTTACATGTGTTTATGATGCAGTTGCAATATATTTTCAATGCAATTATCTCTTGCAGATATGAGAGTACGTTTCTTTTCATCCTGCTTCATTTTATATACTGATGTGATGCTCCATTTCAGGAGGAGTTGGGACCTGTTGGGATTTTAAGAAATGTTTTCCTGACAGTAAAAATCCTGATTAATGTCTGCTTGAAATTTATTAAAACCAAGCTTTTTTCACCCCTTTGTTTTCAAGTTTTGGATGCTCTCCTGAAATTTGAGCAGGAGCGCCGTTGGCATTGGTAATGAGCAAGCAGTGCAAAGCTACGGGCTTAGGTGGGGATGGGGAGGAAACTGTCAAGGTAGAAAGCAGATGATGGCACTAAATTACTCTTACAGATTAATAAGACCAAACTGTATGAACTGATTTGTATTTGTATCCTTTCACAAGTTACATTCCTTCATATTTTTCTGGATCTTATTTTTGAGCATACTATCATTCTCATCTCTTTCAACCYGTCAGTTCATTTCTTCAGTAATCCCCTACTTGGGCTTCATCTCTCTCTTGTTCCATATTATACCTTTCTGTCCCCCTTTCTGTTTCCATCTTTTTCACGTATGCTGTACACATTGCTTTGTGTCTGTGATGCTATGAAGTTCAAAACAGAAATAGGACAACTAGACTTTTACTGGCAACATTCTTTTATTTTTACTTAGCTCCAAAAAAAGCCCAAGAGGAGTATTGACTTGTAGAGGTATTATTGCTTTGTTGTGACAATAAATTCGATTTTGAAAGTCCACATACATCTGAAGAGCAGTTCCTTATCTGTGCAGTGTCTAAATTAAACTTCAATGAATTTATTATGGAGAAGTGTTTTTTTTTCTCTGTTTATTTTTAATGAAGAACAATCTTAATTATCAGAATAAAATGTGGACTTTGTGAATGATATAGATATTGGTTTTGTTTTCATGATTATAACTTTTGCTTCATGTTACGGACGTGTTGTGCTTGTAATTTATAGGTATTGGTGTAAGAAATTTTCTTTTGAATGTTTTCTGATTTCTAGGCCATAGCTCAGACAGAATATTTAGGGTGGAGTTGGTTTCAGCTCCATCCAAATGCTGATGATGAATGGCGTGAATGTTACAGTTCTTTGGGAGTATCTTATCACAGAGAATTTAGAAAAAATGCAGTTTTAGTTACTAAAAATGTTTTGGAAGCTCTTGAGGAAGTTTCTCCAATCAGCTGCTTTTGAGGGAAGGCTTAAGAAGCTTAGGGTGATTTTAGAGTTCTAGATCTTAATGTTTCACACTTCACCAATTTTAATTATATTAAAATATAATGTGTGCATTCCTGCAGGTTAATATCCTCCATGGGTAAGGTGTACAGCACCACAAATATGGTATTCTCCTCAGATGTCTAATCAGAATTTCCTATGCTGTAGCTTTTGTCTCTTGCCTCTTGTCTTATCCGTGTGCTCCTCTGAGAAAGGTCTGGCTCTGTCTTCTCCTGACCACCTGTTAGGTAGCAGAAGACAGCAGTTAGGTCTCCTCTTAATCATCTCTTTTCTAGGTTAACAAACTTAGTTCTCTCAGCCTCTCCTCATACTCATATGCTTCAGTCCCCTGTCTGGGTGGTTCCCTGTTGGACTCAATCCAGCTTGTCAATGTCTTTCTTGTACTGGGAGGCATGGAGTACAGTGGCCTTACAAGTGCCAAATAATAAGAATAAACACTTCCCTCAACCTACTGGCTATACCCTTGCTACACCCAGTCCAGTACACAGTAGCTGCCTTTGCCGCAAGGTCATACTGCTGGTTTATGTTCAACTTACTGTCCACTGGGTCCTTTTCTGCAAAGCTTCTTTCCAGCCAGTGAGCACCTGACCTGTTTGGGTGCATAGGGTCATGCCATCCCAGGTGAACAGGGCTTAATTTGCTTTTGTTGAACTTCACGATGTTTCTGTCTGTCCATTTCTCAAGGTTGTTGAGGTTCTTCAGAATGGTAGCCCTGCCTTCCAGGGTACTGAGCACTTCCCCCAAATTGCTGTCACCCATAAACTCACAGAGGGTTAATTTTGTCCCATCTCCCAGGTTACTAACGGTGATACTAAACAATATCAGCCCCAGGGCTGACCAGCTGCCAGCTGGTTGTGGAGTCGCTGCCCACTCCCCTTTGAGCTTGGCAGTCCAGGCAGTTGAGGAGACAGTTAGTGGGCAAAATAGAAAGTAGCAGGTTTAGTAGGTTGTGGTTAAGTAAGGTTGTGAGTCTGTATTCAAGGGGCGGGGTGGGGATCTAATGGTACGTGGGTGGGGGAACCTTATGGGTGGGTGGGGGAACCTTAAAGTAGTTCAACAACTCTTGCTTTAGGCCTAAGTGAATGTGGGAGTAGTGTGGTATAACTTGTGATTAGACCTAAGTAATGTTTGTCTTGGTGCATTAAGCTATTTTCTGAATCATGGCATTTTCACAGGAATGTCTCCAAGATATGGTGCTCATTGTTAAGTCAGTGATGATGATAAAAATAGATATCAAACTCATTTCCATCAATTCCAGATCCTGCCTGGCATCTGATTTCCAGCCCAGAGAGCAGCAGGAATTAACTCTTCCATCAAGACAATTTAAATGTAGCTTTAATATAATGTTAAAAATAGCTAGTCAGTCTTCCTCACTACTCCTCCAGTATTGTTACCAACTTTGGGTGTGTTGTTTGAGTTTTATGCATGCAGTCTGGAGAGAAACAGCAAGTTTCCTGTGTAGACAGGGTTGGTCACAGATGATTATTAAAGCACTACTAAATATTTAACACAAACCATATTCTTTAAAAAAATTAGCAACAATCATTTTGAGGAAACAATGCCGATCCCAGGTGCAGGATGACAACCCATTCCTTCTTATTCCAACCTGCCTATACACCTGAAAATTTTCCCTTTGTTTCAACATGCTAGAAAAAGTTCAATTCTTTCATACGTACGTGATCTCTAATTTTAGAGTGTTGAATTCTCAGTTTTCTTCTGAAGTAAAGCTTTAATCAGGTAAGATAATGCCTCCATCATTGGAAGTGTTCAAGGTCAGGTTGGACGGGGCTTTTGAGCAATATGATCTAGTGAAAGATGTCCCTGCCCATGGCAAGGGGGTTTGACTAGATGATCTTCAAAGGTCCCTTCCGACCCAAACCATTCTATGATTCTATGATAATACAATGTAGATGACAGGTCTGTTTTACAGTACAAGATAATTGTCTGTGTTTAAATGAGTGGTTCAAGTTTTGCTTTCTTTGAATCATGTACTTTCCACCGGTTCGGTTTTGGTACTGTTGACCTCATTTCTCTAAAACTAAACCAGTCTTGGCATGTGATTGATATGAAAAGCTGAGGAGTGTTTTGCTTTGTTTTTATTTTTAATGTCCCCATTCACTAGGGATGTCTATCAGAAACTATACCTGGTTGTCTAATATATTTTATTTCCTTTTCTGGACTTAAGCAGCAGCAGTGTGTTAACATGCTGTCTGAGAAAGCAAACAGAAATACAATGCCATGGGCCCCACTCAGTTTCTGGCTCCAGCAGAACAGTTTTGCCTCACTTAATGTTGCTCAAACAGCTAAAAACTGAAACCTTAGGTATTATACRTACAAGTAGTTAATCTTTAAGATGGTAGAAATTGGTTAAATAAAGATCAGTTTTCATAGGAACTTAATGGCATTTTAGTGGCAGAGAGATATTTTTATTCTCAGTTGTTTCACTGAGGAAAGGAAAAGTTTGCAGGAATCTTGTCCTGTAAGAAAAGGAAGGAAAGATAGCAGGAATTTTATAAGTAACTGGCATTTTAGTAAAATAAAATTTTCTTCCTCTTCAGTAATGAATTCATAATATCTGCAGACAATTTTCAAAATTAATCATTTAAGATTCAAAATTAATAATTTTGTAAAGTGTGCCTAAAATATATGGCATACTGTATATGGCACATAGTATAGAGCAATGACRTTCTTATTTTGAACACTTTATGAAGCACCATAATCTATGCAGTTTTTATAGGGATAAACATCTTTTTCTGAGGAGCTCACGCTGTATAAGACGGCTGTAAGATATTGTTTCATAGTAACTGTAGTGGAATCCCTTCCATTTGATTTAAAGGCTTAATATAAGCCTTGCTTCAGCAAGTACTTTGGTGCCTGATGCAGGGCGTGGGGCAGTTGTTTCAGCCTATGCAGAGAATTAGTCTGACTAAAACAGAACATGGAGAAAGCTTCTTTTCGGAGGCACCAGTTTGAAGACCTACAAATGTGCCTGCTCTTGCCATTCCCCACCTGCTCTATGCATCAATTGCATGGAAAATTTAAGTGCCTCCAAGGAGCAGGCCACTGTTCTTTAAGTTTAGGGTGTCCGCCTATTCCACTTAGAGAATAAAGATGTAATATTAAATGTTAGGTTACTTTCACCGAAGGGTGAACATTGGGTTTCTGCTGAGATATTGGGATCTCAGGCTCTGTTTGAGGACTGGTTTTAGTTTTATATTACCTATATTGATAAAAACAAACAAATGAACATATTCAGGCCCCACAGCTTCCTGGGTTGGTTCAGATACAACTCAGGCAAACAGGATCCCATCCTTTGTTTTCAGTAGCTAGTGCTGTAACTAACATTTCTATTAGGACCATGGAAGTTTCCATGCTGGATTAGATTTGTGGCCTATTTGAATTAGTAAATTACTTTGAGGTACTTTAGAAGCAGATGGAAAAAAATTCAAATGGGTCCTCAGCAGTTCTAACACATCAATCCACTCATTTTGTTTGTGTTTTGTGCTTGTATCCAGGCACTGCTGTAGGACCAAAGACTGAACGTTTAATAACCCCTTTCAAAACTGAAATGTTTGTCATTACTGAATACTTCTCCCTTGTAGAAAAGGTTTTATGTGCTTTTACAATATCTGTCCAGTCCCTTCTAATTTTGTGTAACAGAAATAAATATTGCAAATAGTGATTTAGATTCAGTTTCATGAACATCTTCTACGAATTTACACGTGAGCTTCCACCAAGAGGGATACCTACTGCCTGTGGGTGGTATCCTGCCTGTGGGTTCCTGCCTTCTCCCTGTGCCCTTGTGTGTCTGCATTGTGAGTCAGATGAGAGAATGCCTTTAGATGAAAACTAACTCAACAGAAAAAACTCTCATGAGTGCTAAAACTTGGAGGCTGGGGTGGAGTGAAAGAATAGGGAAGCAGGTTAGGGGCATGGAGGCGGAAATCAGAGCGCATTCTGTTCAGGGCAGCCTGCGCTCAGATCAGCTTAAAGTAATAATGACATTGCAGTTCTACTCTATCTTGACATTTCTTTATTTTTAATATGCTATTTCTAATGGACAGTTTCAACCAATTTGTTCTGATGCTTAAGTTACCTCTAGAGAAATTTTCAGTACGAATGCTGTGCTCTGTGCACTGTAATGTTTGTGCTGTAGCAGTCTTCTACAATATTTATTAATAAATCATGTTTTGATAGCCTCTCCTCTTCTGCATATTTAAATCCCAGCAGAACTCTTGGGTATTGTCCTGGTTCCGGCTGGGACAGAGTTAATTTTCTTCCCAGTAGCTGGGGAGGGTGTGCTGTGTTTTGGGTTTGGTATAATAGGAGCGTTGATGGCCCATTGGTTTTTTGGGTGCTGCTGGGTGGTGCTTGCACCGGGCACTTTTCAGCCTCCCATGCCCTGCCAGGTGCATGGGAAGCTGGTGGGGGGGAGCATAGCCAGGGTGGTTGACCCAGCTGGCCAATGGGGTATTCCATACCATGTAACGTCATGCTCAGTATAAAAACTAAGGGTGTGGGGGGGGCCCCTGCGTCCCGGGCTCTCGTTCGGTTCGGTGGGTGGTGAGCAATTGCATTGTGCATCGCCTGCTTTGTATATTGTTGTTGTTGCTGTTGTTATCACTGTACTATTRCTRTTCYACTTTGTTTTATTTCAATTATGAAACTGTTTTTATCTCAACCCGCGAGTTTTCCTACTTGTGCCCTCCCGATTCTCTTCCCCATCCCACCGGAGTGGGGGGGTGAGCGAGCGGCTGCGTGGTGTTTAGGTGCTGCCAGGGTTAAACCATGACAGGTATCATTTGGACCTGTTGACTTTTTGGAATTTAAGTTAGTAGTTTCTTCCAAAATTGTAATTTTTCTTCATTATGGAAAAAGAACAGCCTTAGGGTACAGATATCACCAATATTTTCTGCAACTAAGACTGCAGAAGCAAAATAAAACAAATGACCCATGCAAAAGCAATAAGCCCCAAACCTTCCTCAAGCAGGCAAACAAAAATCTATGATTTTATGATTCTATGATTTTGTTTAGAATTTCAGGAATGGCTTAATTTCCTTTAATTCCCTCCCCATCTCCCATGAAACACCTCTTAATTTGTCATTGGATTCTTGCTACTTATGCATTGGGGGAGTGGTGCTCATCTTAGGTGTTTGCTCCTAGGGAATCCACTTTAGCTCTTCTAATTTCCTTCTTTCCTCCTCTTTATTAGCTTCACTGAGCTTACTTCTCAGAGCACAGAAGGATTTCTTTTTTGGCTCAAGTAGCCTCTCGAGTGACGCAGTCTAATCACATTGGTTTGTTACTGGCTGTCCTGGTTTCCTCTTTGTTAGTGCACCTGATTGTCCTTGGTAGACTTCTGTTGATTCTCTAGTTTCTAGAAAAGCTCAGAATCAACTCAGTATAAATAAAGAGCATAATACAGTTTTTGTAAAGCTCATAGGGATGCTAGCTTCATAGTTATCTTTTTTTCAAAACATATTTTAGTACTTACAGAAAGTTTTAATTCAGATTTTTTCCTATCTTCATTATATATTATCACAGAGCAATGTTTGAGGTAAAAAAAATGAAATCATATAATAGAAAGATTCTATGTTGTTGAGTCACTTAGGTTAAGAAAAGCTAACTGTGTTGCTCAAAGTATTGTTTTTCTACCTAATGTACTACATGCATATTGGATTTATCTCTATTAAACTCCTCTTACATAACTATCTGGGAAATTTGGTTTAAAAAATGCATTTTTAAGCAGCGTCTCAGCCACTAGATTAGAAAAGCTGTTCAGATTTAGTAAACCAAGAAAATTTGGAATTGTAATGACAAAACTATTTTTTCTTTAAGAAATATAAAATTCTAACCCTTTGTTAGGCTGAGGTAGATTATAAATGTCACTGATTCCTAGGGCTCAGTGTATTCTGCCTTGACATATAATATTTTTGTTCAAGAAGAGGATTCGGCAGGCAGTCTGTATTTTAAGTTCTTAAAAAGTCATTTCCAGCTGTGCTTTCCAAGCTTAATAAGGTGTGATAGTTAGAAGGGAAGCAATACCAACACCCTATGGGAGAGCTGCGGATTTGCTTTTATTTTTACGAACCTATATAAAGAGGTAGAATTAGCAGAGGAATGAGAGGTAGAGGAATGGCTATAGGACTATAGTTCCCTCCTCTAATTTCCTCCCTGGCTCTGCTGAGCAGAAGTGACTGGAGCAGCAGACTGCGTGCCATGCTGGTGTGAGGGCAGTGCCTGTCATGGCTGCGTCCAGCCCTGGCATGTGTTACAAGACATTTAGGTCCTAATTTGTTTAAAGCACAAGTCTTCTCAAAGTTAACAAAATGTTACATATGTGCTTTTTAAATCTGTGAAAGTAGAGCTGACAGTTATAAATACTATACTCACTAAATCTGTTATTATAGTATTAGGTTTACTCTAGTGCTTTAAGGTTAATGCAGGAGGAAAGCTGACAAGTTTTAAACTGGGCCCCAGTCCCCAGAGTCTGTGCTAACTGGGAGACAAGCCTTTGTGTCTGCTTAATTCCTTAAAAGAAGACACAAGTACCTTACAGCACATCACCCTCACCTCTGATCATGACCATAGTGTTATTGACTGGCTGTGCACAGCAAGAAACAGAATAATGATTGCAGAAACGCCTGAAGCAAAATCGTACATTTGCCAGTCCCTGGGTTAATAACTGGTAGTATCTTTGTTGTATTTCACGTGACATGGTTTCTTTACTAACTAAAATTGGCTGGTTGGAAGGTGTGAGTTCCTCTGCAATATTTTAAATAAACTGGATCCTAAATGCACCGTGGTTCTGGCTGTGATCTAGCTGCCCTTCTGCTCAGTTTCATTGTGCTATCCGCGATGGCAGCATCACTCCTGAGAACACACAAGTGTAGAGATTTCTAATACTATGTTGTCTGCTTAGACGATAGAAACTGTCAAAAGGCACATATCCTGCCTGTGTTGCAGCTTTTGCTCTCACATAGGAATGTCAGGAAAGCACTTGCAGGTGTTTCTGACGTAGACCTGCTGTCCTTATGAAAACTGCTTTTCTTTTGAAAACAGTATATGATTGCTAGGGCTTCCCTACTGGTTAGAATAGCAACTAAGAGCTTCCATAGCAGGATGTCTAGCCACTGAACCCACAGAAAGGCCCTCTGTTTTGAAGTCCTGCTGAATTGCATTGTCCCAAAGCATTTTGTTAGGATTGCAGGAAATTTGGAACGAAGCTGCAGATTTTGGCAGTTTAGCAGGAGGTGGCTGCCGGTCTGAGGAACAGATGGAGGTATTTGGAGAAGCCAAAGCAGCATGGTCTTTCTGTTCCTTTCTTAAAACCATCAGAAGGATTAGATTTTTAGCACTTGAAATGGCTTAATTTACATTTTGAGATAAAATACAGCAAGGAGAAACAGTCTCTTTTTCAGTTCTCTTCCACAGATTTTTCTGTGGATTTGGGACATCAGAACCATATTTTAGTTTTATTTTGTTTAAGCAGCCTGGGGTTGCGGAATATGACATAAGTGAACTCCACAGCAGATCTTGTATTTGTGGGCTATGCAAGTCTTTGGTGATAATTGCATCTTTTTTAATCTCATGTTGCCAGGAAGCTACTTCAAAGTTTACTGTGGCAGTAGACTTAATCTGTGGGTAGTTCTTTGCACTTTTTTTTCCTGTGCAGCTGAGAGGAAGGGGTCAGAAAACTAGTCTTCACATTCAAGACACTTGTACATTGAAGTTAATAATTGAAGTTAGTGGGAGTTTATTAGTTTTAATAGGTTCATATGCAAGGCCACCTGTAGATATGCAGCTTAGTCACAGCAAAAAGTTGCAGGGAAGTAATGGGTAAGTGTGGCTGCTGTGGCCCCTAGCAAAAGCAGCTTTGTAAGCATGCCTGCATACAGGGCTTCATTAATAGCTTGTGCAGCATGAGGTGTGCTGTCCTGCTGCTCGGCTGTCCTTTGACTTCTTTAATCCATTTTTAAACAAATGCATACAGACAAAAGCATTTGCAGGCCTATTCTTAGTAGACTAAAACCTATTTGACATACTGTACTGTTAAGAGAGTTGATTTCCTTTATGCCTTACTAAGCTTTAAGCGGTACTTCTCTAAACTTTTTGTTTCGGTTTCTTATGCGGTGTTTTTCATATGCAGGTACGGGGATGATGTTCTCTGCATAGCTGTGAAGTGACTCACTTGGAATTTTGTGTTCAGTTGTGAACATGTGGTTGCTAAAATTAATCTGAGGCTTAGATTAGTTTATTGTGAATAAACAAAAATA
Organism: Phoebastria nigripes; assembly: GCA_035582835.1. Classification (NCBI taxonomy): domain Eukaryota; kingdom Metazoa; phylum Chordata; class Aves; order Procellariiformes; family Diomedeidae; genus Phoebastria; species Phoebastria nigripes. The sequence continues at coordinate 156,061 of JAYKAV010003466.1, read as the reverse complement.
ATTGGCTACTAAAGTGAAAGGTTATTTGGCAAAGATTTAAAAGTTCAGTTAGCTTAATCGGAATTTAAGTCTGTGCCTTAATAAACTTACTTTGTTAGTTTTATTGATTCTTTCAAAAGAAGCAGTGGAAGACCTGCTTGATTGAGCAAAACACTGAAAAATGTGTAAATGAGAGTAATCCTGTGTTATCTTGGAGAGAAGCACTAGTTTAAATGTCTAGGCTACCTTGACATGGGGAATTGGGATGATTTAAATCTAGAAAGATAAAAAAGGAGGGAGAAAAAAAAAACCCCACATTGTTTAACTTTGAAGGTTCCTCAGGTTCACTGGGTACCTTCCTAGACTGCTTTTACATTTCTCTGCGGATCTAATCTAAGGCACCCAGACGTGTTCAGAGGTGTTCATTTTATAAGTTTAATCATCCAGTTCCCATCTAATTTATGTCGTAATTCAGAGTTTTAAGAGGAGAGGTGTGTCTGTTCTTGGAGGAGCCTAAAGCTGTAGGTGTTCTCAGGTCGTGTTTTCCATATTCCAGGAACATGGATTTCAGAGCAGTGGCCATAGTCGGTTTGATTTGCAAAAATGTGCAATAGTTATGGGTGTAATTGCATAATATTTGAATGATTTCAGTTCTAGCCCAGTCTAAGCTGTAGGTCTTCATTAGCCTGAAGGAAGTTGAATATACAGTTCCTGCATCCCAAGTGAGTATCACTAACAAATCAAAGACATCTGGGAAGAGGCATCCTCCAGCCCTTCTTTCAAAGACAGGTCACTAGTTAGATTAGGTCAGGAGTGCAAGATCAGGCGAAGAGCCAGCAGGAGGGAACATAGAGGTCAGGGACCTCAGGGAGTGTGAAAACCTTGTTTTTTACTCCCTGGGTTTTGTTTTATATCTAAAATTGTCCCATGTGAAAAGCCTAAATAGTCCAAAGAGCAGGCATTACAATGTCGCCCCCTTTAAAAGAAAGTGAATGTGTCTGAGAGAAAGGATGTCACAGATTCAAACCTCCTTTGATAAAGGGAGATGAAGTGTTGGGTTTTCTACTTGCTGGAGTGCTCTCATTACTAAGTGGCTATTAGTGAAAGATGAAGTGATTTGGCCAAATCTACATAGCCAGTGACAAAAGTTGAGTTTGAATAGATTTTCTTGCTGCAGTTGCCAGTCCAGCCCAGTAATCTCTAGATGCCCTACTGATGGTGGTTTCCATGATGATAATAAATTTTGTGATGTTTCTGTGATTAAAAATGATAAAAAAAAAAAAAAAAAAAAAAAATTGTTTTCTTTTTTTGCCCTTCTTCTGTGTTTGATCCCAAATGTTTAGAAGTGCAATTTAAATGTATGAAGTATAATTTAAATCTATTAATGTATAATACATCTGGAATTTCAGATCTTAGAGCAAATTATGCTTATTCAAACATCTGGTTAGAGAAGTTTAATTATCTGGTTAATCCTTTGGGACAAGGAGATGACTTCTTGCCCCTTCCTGCCCTGTGACTGAGATTCTGGAGTTCCTAGAACTCATGCTGTGCACCTCTTTGGCAGCGTCTGAGTCTAGAGAAGTGTGGCAAAGTAAATTCAATGTATTCAATATCCAGGTTTTCTTGAGTAATAATCTTTTGATTTTCAGTTTTTCTGGTATAATACATTACTTTGATGTACTCTATTGTCAAGTGTTGTATGCAAAAATGTCCCTTGGAACTAACTGTAACTTCTAAATGTTTTAGCATGTTTATAATGTTCCATTATCCTATGTCATGCTTATCAATCTTTTGTTGCTTTTATAGATTACCTTTCTCAAGGGATAGATCTCTCTGGAATAGAAGTAATTGAAAATGACCTGCTTTTTATTGCAAGAGCTCGGCTTGAGGTGGAAAATCAGGCTAAAAGGTTGCTTGAGCAAGGTGTGGAGACTCAGGTAAAATACGCTTTCTTCTTTACTTCCTTTTAAAAGTGAAGTGTAAAAGTACTCTGAGCTTGATTTCCTTTGTTTTGTGTAGCATTGTCTAATGGAGATTAAACATGAAAAAAGTCTTACATGAGAAATTCTCACACATGAGAATATCCAAAGAAATTGACAAAACTGGCCTTGTACAATATTTGCAAGAATAAAATTTTTCAGGATCTGACCCTGAAATTTGGGAGAAAGTAGGTGCTGATATGAAGAGTTTAACTCTAAACACTGTGATAAAAGCTTGATGATTGATAGGACTTTGCATTAAGCACAGTATATTACATTGCCAATATTGCCAAGCTTCATAGATAAATCTGAAAAATGCAGTTTCTTAAACTGTAAGAAGATTTCTACATTTTAGCTGTGCAGTAATATATTGAAACGGCTTAGACAGGTGTCCTCTTCGCTGGGTAAAAAACTGGCTGGACGGCCGGGCCCASAGAGTTGTGGTGAATGGAGCGAAATCCAGTTGGCGGCCGGTCACAAGCGGTGTCCCCCAGGGCTCCGTTTTGGGGCCGGTCTTGTTCAATATCTTTATCAATGATCTGGATGAGGGGATTGAGTGTTCCCTCAGTAAGTTTGCAGATGACACCAAATTGGGCAGGTGTGTTGATCTGCTCGAGGGTAGGAAGGCTCTGCAGGGGGATCTGGACAAGCTGGATCGATGGACCAAGGCCAATTGTATGAGGTTTAATAAGGCCAAGTGCCAGGTCCTCCATCTTGGGTCACAACAACCCCATGCAACACTACAGGCTTGGGGAAGAGTGGCTGGAAAGCTGCCTGGCGGAAAAGGACCTGGGGGTGCTGGTTGACAGCCGGCTGAACATGAGCTGGCAGCGTGCCCAGGTGGCCAAGAAGGCCAACGGCATCCTGGCCTGTATCAGAAATAGTGTGGCCAGCAGGAGTAGGGAAGTGATCGTGCCCCTGTACTTGGCACTGGTGAGGCCGCACCTCGAATACTGTGTTCCGTTTTGGGCCCCTCACTACAAGAAGGACATTGAGGTGCTGGAGCGTGTCCAGAGGAGGGCAATGAAGCTGGTGAAGGGTCTGGAGAGCAAGTCTTATGAGGAGTGGCTGAGGGAACTGGGACTGTTTAGTCTGGAGAGGAGGAGGCTGAGGGGAGACCTTATCGCACTCTACAACTACCTGAAAGGAGGTTGTAGCGAGGTGGGTGTTGGTCTCTTCTGCCAAGTAACTAGCGATAGGATGAGAGGAAACAGCCTCAAGTTGCTCCAGGGGAGGTTTAGATTGGACATTAGGAAAAATTTCTTTACTGAAAGAGTGGTTAATCATTGGAACAGGCTGCCCAGGGAAGTGGTGGAGTCACCATCCCTTAGAGGATGTGGTTTAGTGGGCATGGTGGTGTTGGGTTGGCGGTTGGACTTGATGATCTTAGAGGTCCTTTCCAACCTTAATGATTCTATGATTCTGTGAAACGATTTGAAAGATTTCCCATTAAAACTTTAAAGGGCATTTTAAACTTTGAGGTAAATATTCACTGTAGGGAATATCAAAATGAATATGCATAATTACATTCATCCATACTAAATGTAATTATCTACATTTTTAATGACCTAGCTATGTCTAATATTTAACTATTTGTAGTATCATTAGTGCTGTCTTCTTGCCTTTTTAAAAATTCATGTTCTTTTGTCTATACTTTTTAGTATTCTTTAAAAAAAAAAATGTATTTTAAATCTCCATTACTACAGTAAGAGGAAAAATCTAGTACAAGTTCCTATCAAATCTGGGTTTTAAATTAGAGAACAAAGAGGATTATAACAAGACATTTTTATGCTGTTCGTTACCAACAGTTAAACTTACCTGTAAGTCAATATAGCGTTCGTTTATACTATTGAAGGTTGACATGAAAATAGAACATATACAGAATGGAAAATCTCTTCATTAAATTGGCTTGGTTAGATAATTGAGGATTAAAATTATCAGTATGTCTCAAACTTTTATTTAGACCTCTCATTTCAAGTAATTTTCTTCGGTAAGAAGTCATGATTGTGGTAAATACCTTTGGCTATTTACTGATACCAAAATGGTAGGAAAAAAACACCCCAATTTTTACCTGATTACTATTCAGATGTTGAAACTCCTGGCTATTTGAGCATGTTGCCAAGCTGTGATTGGTCTTGTTACAAGCTATGAAGCATATGCGATGTTAAATAAAGACTGAACGAAGATAGGGCCTAAGAAAAAGCAAGTGGGCATTTATTTTAAATGTAGCAAATGTCTTCATCAGTGTGTACTCCTTCTAGTTTTTCGTGTCAAATTTGACCATCTCTGATAATTTTTTCTTCATATAAAGTACTAAAACAGAACTGACAAAGAAACCTTGGGGAAATCAATCCCACTCCACTTGAAAAATAGACAGATTTATTAGGTGTTCCAGGCTGAATCCAGGTAATCAAGAGATTATTAAAGTATATGCCTGTTGTGCTTTAGCCAGGGGCCTGTTTCCAGCAAATGGAAGATTGTTTGGAAGAACATTATTAGTGCTTAGTCATATCAGAAGTGGGGAAGTTTTCGTGAAGAGGTGTTGGGGTATGCTTCACAGGTTTGTTGTTGGATATGATTCATGGATTTAATGTTGGAAAAATAGTGTGCTTTAGAAAATACGCATGCAGGCGTTGCCCAAGAAATCTAGAATTTGAAATATGACTAGCAGATAGTATGTCTTTGATTCTTATTATTGTAGCTGTGTGTTTTATTGACAAGCTGATTTACATTTACACTTTCCAAGCCCTGAGATTTCCCATAAGAGGACATAGGATCTTCATCTTCTCTTCTGCATTTTGTACCATACAATTCCTCAGATAGGCTGTCTTCCTGCTAGTATCTATTCTGGTAGCCAAGTCTGTACCTTTGAGACTAGTGCATCTGTATTTGTCCAGGTGGTTCTTCAGTTTTTTGGTATTCATATTTGCAATTGCAATTTTAGTTTTCACCTTTGTTTTGATCTGCTGTGTAAATAACACATGAGATCGGTTGCCTACGTAACAGCAAGCTGTGTTTCTGTATTTCATTTAGCACTTTTCAGCAATGCCTTAAGAAGAAAGTTAGTCTTACGTCTCCATTTTAGAGTATTTCAGTGTCCACCTGGAAGAGAAGCAGGAAGGGGAAATACATAAAAAAAGTAAAATTGTAAGTATCTCCTTTTAAGCAGAAGTCATTAGAATTTGGTGAATGTCTTCTCTAGAATTCAGCTTTTTTTCCCCAGATGCTGCTAGAAGTTACTCTGACAAAAAGAACAGAGCTAAAAAGTTTAAACTGCCCCTTACAACATTCCGATATATCTCCTTTGTATAGATAAGAAACTATTTTTGTTATTTTGATTATTTATTTAATGATGTATAAGTCACATGCTAATGAGCTGTGCCCAGATTCTGCCAAATAACCACCAGCAGTAGCACACGAAAGCAGATACTTACCTCTAAGTGATACATTGTCTTTTTCTCTGCATTGTAATTCACATTTTTATTGCACGTCCATCACTGTAGCATTTGTGTATTTCTCAGAAGAAATGAAATCTCTCTTTCCCTCTTCCTTTGGATGTTTGGCATTAGCCATTGACTGCTTCAGAAGTGAAGGCTTCTACTCATGTTCATGGTGGTATCTTTAAAGCTGCCATCTGGGTATAAACTATAAATGTCTGTCAGCATGTCTAGACTTAACAGGCTTTCATAGAGCTGCCAACCACACTTGTCTTCCTAATCCTTTCAGAAAGAGTAAGCCCTCTTTGCTCTTGTTGACAAAAGTAATACAAATAATAGCAAACCCGATCAAGCAGGGGTACCAGTGGCTACGGGCAGGTTTTTTATTGTCTTGTATGCTTTGTTACATACTCCTAGTGTACATAGCACAGATTGATGCTCTTTTGTGACCCACAGAACAGTATCAAGAAAATGGATTCAAACCCCATCCTTACTGTTTAGTCCTAAACTCCTTGGTAGCTTTCCTTCATGCTGTAAGCAGGTTAATGGCAGATAGTATAGAAAGCAGGAGAGGCTGCTTTAACAGAGATACATCAAGGACTTTATTACAGTCACCGTTCTAAGAGAAGGGACAGCAGTGTTTCTGCTTTAAAAAGAAAAACAGAGGTATATATCCATCTTGCAACTGCCTGAAGCATCCCCAGCATTTCTTTTGTTCACAGGATGAACCCTAGGCAGAGGAATCTAGGTTTGCTCTTGACACCACTTCACCCCTTTATTCAACAGCAGTATATTGTGTAAAGCAGATCTGAATAATAGGAAATTACTCAGAACAAGAGAAATTTGTTAAGATTACCATAGCTCAATTCCAGGTAGAACAGTTTTGCCAGACACAGTGTTGTGGCTGCTATACTTACAGAGAAGAAAACTTTCTCTGTAACTTAGCTCATGCTTCAAACCCTTTCTGCTATATATTGTCATGCTTAGTGTGGGACTTTCCTCTTACAGCTAGGGATGCCCGAACTTAGTTCCATCAGGTAACAATAAGGTTGGTAGCATTAGGAGCCAGGTCATGTGTGTGCAGAAGAGAGGTGCGTTTCCATCTCCTCTATCTTTACTCCTCTGAAGAGGTAGCCCTAGTTCTGAGCTAAGTTCACTGCTTTATGACCCAACAGTTATGGGTCTCCTCTGCCTAAGAAGGATGGATTTTTGCGTGTTATGTACTCATATATGTGAAATGGGTTAGGAACCTATGCTCTTGCTTTTGACTTTACTGATACAAACTTTATTAATTAGTTAGGATGTACATGGTGAGGACTATGGTATCATTAAAGATTGATTAAAATATAAAATATCCATTTAGGTCAAACAAGACATGGTGTGGAGATGAGAGAAGAACTCAGATTTCCTTGGGTTTGCACCTTAAATACAGTTTGTCCTTCTGTGTGTTACAGAAACATTCTGTATGTTTGACCACAGATAGTAAAAATTTTCCTTCTTTGTCTCCTGAGTGATCTATAGGTGTCTATTTTTTTTAAGGAAGGTTTTGGATAAATTATGTGATGTTTGTCGCCCAGTTTCCCTTATTTAAGGTGTGGGCAAATTTATTTTCCTGCCTAGCATGGATCTGGAGAGAGTTAAATTCACTGATAATTCACTGAAATTGTTCTGGTGATCATGTAGTGAAGTTTCCTGATCGTCTTAGAGAAAGCCAAAAATAAGTGTAAGCTTAATAAGTATCGTTTGTCCAAATGAATGTTAAATTGTATCTGCGTTTGTTTTTAATACATAGATTTTTTTTTTTTCAAAATGAAGAGCTTTACTAATTATAACTTCACAGAATAAAGAAGAGGGAAAAAAAAACCCAACAGAAATAAATCCTAAACTCTACTTTTGCAAGATGTTCAAATGCTGGATTTGTATACACAGGATAAATATGTAAACAATACAATCTGAACAAAAATGTCTCAATTAATTTCAGTGTAACATCTTTATACTATTGTCACTTTGAGTATATTTGGGGGCATTTTGAATTTTCATATTGTAACTCACTGAGTAGAATTTGTTTTGTGAATTGTTCTGTTTTGCATTCTTTTTCATACTGAACCGTTCCTCTAAGTTGTCATCTTTGGGACAAGTACAGCATTTTTTTTTCCACATTAAAAAATTAATAACTAGATGTATATGCATAATTGTTCTTGACTAATGCTATTTAGCGCCTGAGAAAAGTGATGGGAGGATGAAGTATCTGCATAATTAACCAGTTGTCTGGAGGTGATTATCCTCAACAAGAAGTTGCTCAATTTATCTCAGTTCAGGGTTCCCTAAGATAGGTGCTTATGTAGTACATCTTGCAGTGTTGTGGCAAAATATGTGAAATTAATCTGAAATCTTTCATAGACCAGCATTTAATCTCGTGTCAAGGATCTCTAACAATAGGTCTTCTTTGTTATCCCCAAGGGATTGGAGGGGAAAGTATGCACATAATTGACCATTTTTCTGGACATGATCATCAAGAAGTTGCATAATTTATTTCATTTCAGGGTCCTCTGAGCTGAGTGCTTATGTAGTACAACTTGCAGCGTTACAGCAAGATTGGTGAAATTAATCTTAAATCCTTCATAGGGCAGTGTTTAATCTAAAGTCAAGGATCTTAAACAATACATGCTCTTTATTATCCTGTGGCAGCATTTTCCAGTTGTGCAAATGCACTTAGAGGTCTTTGACGTATTCAGATATTAAGAATGGCTGGCATTGGGCTCCGTTTTTCACTTTTTTGGTGAAACTTGCAAAAAGATGATGATGTTGCATTCTTGAGTTACTTCTAATTATTACTGCCAAAGGTGTGGATGGCTCTTGCAGCACTACTGTCTGGGCTAGGTCCTGTGATCTTGAGTTTCTCATTTTCAATCTCGCATACTTTAGCAAGAGTATATGTTTCACTGAAACATCCTTTTTTCTAGATTAGTTTATGATATTTTAACACATAGATTTAAATCAAAGTATGCTTGCTACTTTTTGCTAGTTTAGCGTCATCTTCAGGTTTGAATGCTTTATAGTAAAATGGGCTGTGCAAGTGTATGAATATGCTGTCTAAAGTTGTCAGCTCTGTGGAGACGTGCTTGACTGTAGAACAAAGTCTAATGTCATAGGAGAATGTCACTTCATGTGCCCCACGGTTGTGTAGTGGACCTCTTAATGTTTATCTTTAGTTCATTTAGCTTAGGATGTGTTACGTTGCCCACACTGATGTACTGCGCTAGTCAAAAGAAAAATTTTGACTTCGGATGTTTTTGCCTGCCCTTTGCTGCTTTTGCATATTAGCTATCATATTTTGTCATACCTTTTAAATGATATAAGCCCTTATGTACTTCAGAATGTCAATGGAATTGATTGCTGTTATGTAGATGTGTATAACTGCATATATATACATAATTACAAAATGATCATTATAATAGCAAATAAAGTAGAAAAACATGAGAAAAGAACCCCTCCAATTCAGCACATAACCAGTCATCTTTTTATCCGTATACTGTAGATTATCCTCATAAAAAGTCTGGAAAAACTAGAGTTGAAATGCTACCCAGAGTATACTTTTTTTTTTTTTTGTTCTGACATTTATTTCTACTTTGAAAGCTAGAAGTTGGAATTTAACCTCATCACTGTCAAAATTTAACCAATATAGTACACTTTAGGCAGTAGATGTTATGTTTCCTTATTATTCCACAATCTTGATTCCCTGGAGGAGATCCTGATGGAAACTAGACTGAGACAGCTATTTCATAATAAAGTGATTGACTACAATATGATATAGAAATGGAAGGCATTTTTGATTATTCAGTCTGAAGTCAATTACTTGAATCTAGAGTAAGAAGACTGAAGTATTATCTGTAAAAAGGAAAATTTGAACCTGTTTGCTACTTTTGGCATAGGGTGAGGGTGGTAGCTATAGTTAACTTTAAATCATCTAGTTTTGCTTAGTGAAGACAGACTATGAGATCCAAAACTTTTTATTTAAATTCACATTAGCCACCCATTTCACTGCTTTTTGTAATTCTAATGTAGACAGAGAAGACTTATTTCAACATGCTATAGCTGTCATATTGGCTTTCGTTGTAAAAGATCACAATGGCATTTGAATCTGTTTAATTAAAATTCTACTAGCTCATACTGTTTCTGGGTTTTTTTACAATAGTTCTGTATGCATCTAGAGAATTTTCACTTTATGTGTTTATGTATCTTTCCAAGTTTTACTCTATCCTAACCTTTACGTTTCTTTGTCACAGAAACATACTCATGTTGCATTATTCAATTTTATTTTTCATCTTCAATATTATGGTTATGGTTTTCGTGATCTTGTTATCTTGCTAAATCAGATTCCTTCATCTGGCCATCTGGTGCATGGCACTACTGAAGGAGTTTTTGATAAATCTAAATTATTTCTTTCTTAAACTATTCTGTTAAGATGTGATATAGCAACGTATGGCTCATGTAACAACCGAAAAATATCTTCCAAGTATGTGTTAGTTATAACCTACATCTGAATGGTAAACTTTATGGGGATTAACCAAACCTTAGGAAATTTTCCCTTTACTATTCTGGTCTAAAAAGAGTTCATTTTATCTTAAAGTGTGATCTAATGGAACTGAAGTGTTAACTGTGCTTCAGTAATTCAAAATCACCAAGCTAAACACTAAGCATGAATTTATAACTCTGAACTATGGATTAAAATAAACCACAGATTCCTTTGCAACATAATCGGCTGATACTGATATAACCTAGAATATCCGTTCAGTTTCCATAGGAACAAATGATAGAATGTTTTGAATCTTGGAATAGCTAAAATGAATGTCTGGCTTCAGTATAGTTCACTTTTATTTTTCAGCTTGCAACCTTTGCATGTAAGGGCTAAAAATGTGCATAAAAAAAGAAAGGTGGAATATTGACATAACACATATTAAAATGTTTTTAGTAGCAGTAGTAATAACAACAACAACAATAATAATAATTAAAAAATTACTTTAAGATGTTTCTGTGCATAATTCTTTCGGTGTTAGCTCTGTTTTATAATACAGGTGCAAAAAGTATTTCCAAATCCATAGGAAAAGAGAAACTACTAATTATTCGTGTGTGTTAATGCCTCTTTAAATGTTTTATAACAACATCTGTCTTTTATAACAAAAATCTGTCTCATAGGTCATCTCATTGCTTCATCTCACTGCGTTACACTGTATAGGTATATTTTCTCATTGGAACCATTTGTACAACACAAGAAATAACTTCATGTAGCCAGAAAGAAAAGATCAGCAAACTTTAGTGGAATATATAGTGTGTTATATAGGTGACTATGGCAAAAGATGATAATCCAAGAACAGGCAAGGAAACATGCTTAGCTGTAGTAGTACTTGTTTTATTAGATGTTTGACATCTCTTTCTTAACAGGTCATGTTGCTAAATCAGAGAAGATAGGCTTTGAGTGTAAAAACATTAACAAGATTTAAAAGATTAAACAAGGTTTAAAAAATTAAAATCTCTCTGTGTTTGAGATTAATGGATATGTAACTCCAATATTGATGTAGAGGGAAAATATGGAGGCCTTGTTAACAAACCATTAGGAATGTAAGTGCCTGTAACCTGAGGCCTCGTGAATGCAGGTACAAATTGTAGTGTGTGACTGACTGGTCGGTACTTGGGCTCTTTTCGTTTGTTATAACTCCAGCATTTAAGATACTTGATCTTTAAAACATTTTGTATGTGGAAATTAGGATGGTACTGAAAGCAAAAAAGAAAAAAAGCAAAAAGAAAAAAGAGGCAAAAGGAGGAAGAAGTAGCAAGTTAACTTGTGATAGTTTCTCCTTTTAGTGCAACAGGTTTTTGGTCTGTGAATGGAGCTACACTGTGCTAATGTAGTTCAAATAGTAACTTTTTCAAATACCCGTATTCCAAGATGATTTTCAGCTACCATTAATATAGGAGACTCACTAGAGCTGTAGTTATTGGAACATACGAGCAAGTTTAATAGCAACATTTTGAAAATAGAAGGATTTTCAAATAAAAGTAATATCTAGAGCTTTCCTGCTCAGTATTAGAATATAATTTACTGTTGTAAATGTGCAGAGGACCCTGTGTCACATGTTACTTTCTGAATATTGAGCCTCTTCTATTAATGGTTCTGGTTTGCACTTTTGCAGCATCTTTTAGAAAATTCCTCACAAACTGTGTAGTAGGTGGTTTAGGCAGGTATTATCAAACCTCATTCCGCAGGTGGGCAAATATAGAGAAGTTCTAAATGACAAGAAGTAAGAAGAAAGGTTCTTAACAAAGTATTTGAGTTTGCAAGTTTCTGTGCTTTAACAGTTTGGCAACGCTGGCCCCTTTTAACAAGCCTTGTTTCATGAAAATGCTTTTTCCCCCCCCCTTGTCGTGGTTTAACCCTGGCAGCACCTAAACACCACGCAGCCGCTCGCTCACCCCCCCACTCCGGTGGGATGGGGAAGAGAATCGGGAGGGCACGAGTAGGAAAACTCGCGGGTTGAGATAAAAACAGTTTCATAATTGAAATAAAACAAAGTGGAATAGTAATAGTACAGTGATAACAACAGCAACAACAACAATATACAAAGCAGGCGATGCACAATGCAATYGCTCACCACCCACCGAACCCATGAGAGCCGGTCTCTGGGACCCGAGCCCCCCCCCCCCCCCTTTAGTTTTTATACTGAGCATGACGTCGCATGGTATGGAATACCCCATTGGCCAGCTGGGTCAGCCGCCCCGGCTATGCTCCCCCCCACCAGCTTCCCATGCACCTGGCAGGGCATGGGAGGCTGAAAAGTGCCCGGTGCAAGCACCACCCAGCAGCACCCAAAAAACCAATGGGCCATCAACGCTCCTATTATACCAAACCCAAAACACAGCACACCCTCCCCAGCTACTGGGAAGAAAGTTAACTCTGTCCCAGCCGGAACCAGGACACCCCTATGAAAATAACATCTTTTTCTTAAATAGATCTTGGAAGCTTCTGTTTTCTCACCCAGTAATATCTGCAACTGTAATTGTTTATCTTTTGAAATATATTGCAGTTAAAGTAGAATAAGCATTGTAAAATGAATGTAAATTTTAGTTCTTTAATTTATGTCCAGCAGAAAGTTTCCAGGTGTGGGAGTGAGGACAAGGGACTAGCTAATGAGGCATCAAAGGGCCCCTCGCCTTCTGTCAGCCACCTTTCCTAATTAGTAACTCTTGCTAGGAGTTTACCTTCCCAGCTCTGGGACAGCTACGTGGCCGTGCAGCTATGCAACACCCTCACCTGCATTTGACTCCAATCCGCTTCTGATGAACTTCTGCAATATTCAGGGTCAGGTTTGGTCCTTATAAAGTTGAAAGATTATCGTGCACCAGATACTGAAGTTACAAAGTGTCTATTAGTAAAACAAACAAAATGCACAGGTTTTCTTTCTTGTGAGGAGGTAGTATTGGGAGATATTTTGTCACAATGTATTAGGGGCTATGATTCAGGTTATGGTTTCAACAAAACCTACAAATTTAATTAGGCYCACGTTAGAGAACATTTTTTTTTCCTGTCCCTTGGGGGTTTTTTTTTTCTTCAAATCATATTAAAGCAGAGAACTGAGAAATGAAACGATCATTGTTTCCCAGACTTGGATTGCCTGGCTACCTCCACTGGGGTGATGGCAATGGCAACAGCTTCTATCACAGTACCTAGGCATGTACGTGTTCAGGATTAGGGCATCCTATCTTCCTGCATCCTTCAACTGTATACCATTATACTTCCTAGGCCTCAGAATGCCTTCAAAAGCATCCAGATTAAGAAGTCCCCTCACATTGGCCATCTTGCTGTCATACTTCTGTTGATTTCCAAACTGTGACCCCAGCTGAACCTGCCACCTGCCATGTGAGAGCCCTATATTTGTGTCTGAAATGCTGCYGCAGATCACCCCATGGCTCAGGCAAGCATAGCAGAACTGGGAACTGCCGCCTCCTTTGCTGTTAGTGTCCCCTGCACCCCGCTGGAGGAGGTGTTGGCTCAGGGGTTTGGGTGGCTTGGTGAAGAGAGTGATGTGTCTTGTTGATCATCTGTTAGTGCTCTTGGCTATTAATTGTACATCTGCTGGACGCATGTTCTACAGAGTAGTTTTTGTCAAACTGCAAAGCAGGCAGCCCCAGTGATGTGTTGTCAATAGCGAAGCATGAAAGAGCCTTCCCTTTTCACTTTTCTCTGTGGCAGGTAGTATGCCGTGGTGTAAGGAATTCGTAATTAGTTGATATGAGGCATAGGCTAAAAAGCACCGGCTTTAAGCAAATACTGAAAATAGCAGAAAGAAGGAGACTGCATTTTGAGGAAAAACCTGCTTGGGTAGACACATGCATATTTAATCACTCTTCAGTAATTCATGTAATATTAATGTGATGCATATGGTAATACGAGTGTTTAGTAATGTTTTTGGCTGAAATTCTAATACCTAATTGGGAATTGTTGCCTTTTTTTAATATCTTAAAATTATTTGCGAAGAGTTAGAATTAACTTAAGTAAACAATAATATTACTACAGCTATGTCTGCTATACATATTTAACTGAAAATAGTTTAGTCCTCAAAGTCATTAAGCTTTCATTAACTGAAAACTGTGTCTGATTTTCCACAAATATTTTTGTGCCATGACCTCTTCTAATGCCTTTCCCAGGGAATCCATCACTATCTAAACTGTCATTCTTTCCTTTACTGTTTTTCTTCTGACAAGGTGCTGCTTTATTTTTGCTCGTCTAAATTAAAAAAAAAAGACAGCTGCAACAAATAGCATAAAATGCAGCTTTATGTTATAAAAACAACAAAAAAAGGGAGACATTGTTTTTGCTGCTCAGTTTTCTAGATTTCATAACAGTTTATACGTTTGTGATATTTTATTAAACTGATGAAGTTAAATTTGTATCTTACCTTTCTGCACTTGACCCAGTTATATAATATGATAAAATTCCTCAAGTTTTCATTAAATGGACTTTGAAGAATTTTGGTAGCAACTCTTTTGCAAGTTCTTTAGCAAAGTGTGGTATTTCTTTATGTACAATAAGGTGAAGATTGTTTGAGCAATTACTTGAATAATCAGTAACTTAAATCCTGAGGCAGGTCCAGCATTTCTGCTGGGTAAACATGTTGGAGCTGCAGAAGAAAGGAAAGCATAGTAATTTTTGAAGAGATATTATGCCAGAGATCCAAATGTGCAGGTTTATGCAGGTCCACCTGATTCATTTTCAGAGATGTAGTTTTGTCCCATATATAGTGTGCTTTCCAGAGTGAAAGGCTTTATAACTCAGCAGGGAGTGATGAATTCCTTGGTGAATACTGTTGGGAAAACAGGACTACTTGGGAAGTACCTGAGCATACGTTTTAGAAGCCCACAGTTTAGGGAGCATCTCTACAGTGCAATAGAGATAAAATAGTAGCAAAGATGGCCATGATAGTGTTTTCTTTAATCTAGCCAGAATTAGTTCATACCAAAATATATCCCTTGTATTCTGTTTGCTGAACCATGCTGAAGCATATACTACTGTTGCTGCCTCTGTTAGTCCTAAGGAACGTGAGCATGGAAGCGTGTGCCCACGCCGCAAGCTAGATGGGCAGTGCGTTCATATTTTCATTCTGCTTTCTTTGATCATAAAGCATACATGTAACAAGGGTTATTGGGTGCTGATACGTATTCCCTCTCCAGAGCTCAGATGGTGCTTATTTTTGTGCAACTTTTTCCTTCCAGGAGTGGGGAAGAAGGGAAGCTGGAAGATGAACTGCACTCAGTCTTCCCCCCTCCCTCCTCCAGCACTGTATGTGAGCAAAGCTAAAATGTATATGCATTTGGGGAGGAATGTGTGCCGGAGTAGGAGTTATCAGTGAGGAGGATGGGAGGGTGCCATATGTTCTCCTGCACTGCAGGTTTTACTCTTCCCTGGAGACTTGTTCTGAAATCCTGTTGATTTCTTGTCCAAAAAAATTTAGTTGTCTTGCAGTGCTTGGTCAATATTGTAGAAGATTTGGCTATTATTGCTTAGTGTTGCTGTCCTTGCAGTTATTGGGATGTAGGCACCGACTTATTTGAGGAAAGCCTAAGTCACCTTGTTCTTTGTTGTTAATGTTAGATGAAGGATTTTCCTGAATTCAGATCTAGTCAGTATTTATTTATTATTATTCTCGGTTTTTTGGGTACTGCATATTGAAAACCATGTTCCTGAAGCACATATGTATCACCCAATAGAAACTTTTGGTATGACATTAATGTTACTCAGTTGCTTTCTGCTGCAGATGTTTTTTTCTGCCCAAGGACATGTTAATGCATGAGGCCTTTTTCATTCTGTCTTTCTTTCTACTTGACTCTTGTTTTATCCCCTTTTAAAATGCTAACTAGGAATCTGAGTTTCAAAGTCCAGTGCAAATAAATACAAGCAACCTTTCCACATATTGAAAACTTTTTCAGTTGCTGTGTTGCTACAGGCCATTCTTATATACATTTTGAAAATTCTTTCCCCTTAATTTAGCATCAGCACTTCCACCACACCTTAGAATTAAACTTAACCTACCTCATGATCAAGGATATTTTTCTCCTTAATACCAAGTAGCATTCTTCATGGAGACCCTCTGACAGTGTTCTCATATACGGCGCAGTGGGAAAGCATCACTGTGTCAAGTTTATGATGCTTCAGTGCAGGTTATAAAGCAATCATAAAATTAGTGAATTCGTAGACTTCCACAGTGAGCTAAGAAACCTCGTGCTCATGTAGTCTGACCTGTGTAGTGCTGGACACAGGCTTAAATTCATTAGACGGTGCACTGTAAGGTGTGAAGAACAATAACTACTATGAGCTGCAAATTACATTCTAAAGCAGGGGATTTGATAACTAGTTAACTTTTATTGGACTGACCAGTCTTGGATTTTGAAAGAAATTGTATAGCCATGTAAATAAAGTAGTCTTTGCTCTGAGGTGGTTGACACAGCAAAGCTACTGCAAAAATAAAGTGGATCATTGACATAATGCTCTGGCCTGTGAAAATCTGAAAATTGATCTCATGCATATTATTTTAAAATGCAAATTTGTTTATAATCAGGCCTATATTTATACTTTATGTTCTCTATTCAGTTTAGAAATCTTACAATTTTATAGAACATCTCTGGGATTTTCTCTTCAGCGAAGGTAAGTTTTAGCATAGCTTTTACTTCTCTTCAGAGATTTTTTTTTCCTAATTCTAAAACATGTGATAAGAACTTTTAAAAAATGTTAGGTTGTTGGCTTTAACTAAAGATTAGATCTTAGATTAGTTCTTTAGTCTACAACTGAAGTCTTTTTCCCTACACTGGAAGTACCTCATACATTGTGCCTTGATAGTTGTATATGGAGGAGGGAACTTAATCCTACATCTTGATAAATAACTGTACCTAGATATAATTTCTCTTGCACACTAAACTCCTCCTGTAAAGACTATTTCCATTGCATCTGTATACAATTTTTATGAACAAGTGATTAATTCCCTTTTTTTTCTTGAAAATTATACTAGTAAATACAGTGTGCCCCAGGTAAAAGTACTAAACATTCTAAAACACTGTCATGTTTTTCACACATAATACTATTATGCATTCCAATTTCTATAAGGGATGTTTGCATCTTTGTTTTCTGTAACACATTGTGGCCTTATTTATATTTCATGGTAGTTAAGTTCACAGTTTATGTGTCATTCAAACAAGGGAAAATACTAGGGGGATAACAGCTGAATTTTAATAATGGATGAGGAATTGAATTGTAATTCATTTCTGGAGCCCTCAGCATAAGAAAGACATGGACCTGTTGGAGCGGGTCCAGAGGAGGGCCATGAAAATGATCAGGGGGATGGAACGCCTCTCCTAAGAAGAAAGGCTGAGAGAGTTGGGGTTGTTCAGCCTGGAGAAGAGAAGGCTTCGGGGAGACCTTATTGCAGCCTATCAGTACTTAAAGGGGGCTTATGAAAAAGATGGCGGCAAACTTTTTAGCAGGGCCTGTTGCGGCAGGACGAGGGGGAATGGCTTTAAACTAAAAGAGGGTAGATTTAGACTAGATATAAGGAAGACTTTTTTTACAATGAGCGTGGTGAAACACGGGAACAGGTTGCCCAGAGAGGTGGGAGATGCCCCATCCCTGGAAACATTCAAGGGTTGGACAGGTCTCTGAGCAACCTGATCTAGTTGAAGATGTCCCTGCCCATGGCAAGGGGGTTGGACTAGATGACCTTTAAATGTCCCTTCCAACCCAAACCATTCTATGATTCTATGTAATTGCAGTAGTTTTCCTAAACCCATTTTAGTTAAGGATCTCTGTCAACAATCCATTTGAATCTTTTATACATACAGAAGTTTTTTACCTTGGCTCTGAGTATTCAGAGGAGGTCTGGCAAAGCTAATTTCTGCTTTGGTTTAGAGTTCAGAATCCATTTTCCATTGTCCTTCCATCTTGTAGGCCTCTGTCTTAAAGTTGGTGTAATTTTGCACAAAGCATGAGTCAATAAAGAACTTGACCTCTAAGTAGTGGCCATTCATACGACTGCTTTGTCAAGCAACTAATATTATTTGTCATAATTTTTTAGTGTTCATTTCTACCTCTAGGTTTGTGGGTTTCTTGTGGGGGGGCGCTAAATTAAAGTTAAGGTTCTAGTTATTGCCCTCGTCTCATGCATTAGACCAAGTTGTTCACTGATGTCAACTAGCACATCTCTTTTGTAGCCAAAAACTGCTGTGCAGGTTCATGGAAGTGGAGACTTTGACACAGAATTCATTAAAACCTGGCACGGTGTGTGATTGTACGTATGTGCTAAGAATGTTATTTTAACTGAGAATTTATTGAATTTTGTCACTGAGGTTCGTTGTTGTTCTTGTTTTGAAGTCACAGGGAGTTTTCACACAAACTGTAGTGTAAGCGTGTATACACTTTTGAATAGCATCCAGTTATGCAGCAGCATCGCGTGTGAAACTTTGATTGGAGCACTAGGCATATTGTAGCAGTCAGCCAGTAATGTTGAGAGGTAGCCTTTTTTTTTATCGCCCTGAGTTGGGATAAAATTACAGACCAGTGATAACAGGCACTGTTTTAATGTTTTTACTTAAAGACAGAGATCTTTTTTTTAAAATATATGCCCCTAAACCAGGGAGGCCTCATGTTGATTGAGAGTGGAATTCATATTCCATATGCCTTAATATGACATTTCCGTTTGTACAGACTACAGTGTCTGCTTTGTGAATTCTAAGCCTGTCCACCTGTAGAAGTTGTGTGCTGTGATGGTTTATTGTCATCAGCAAATTTTAATAATCCTGTCATCTCTTCTGCTGTTTTCAGGTCCGTAAGTAAGAATGTTGAATAGTACCTGAGTTAGGACAGACAATAGGAGACATAGGTGTTCGAGTGTCATACCCTTTCAGTTTTTAAGTGAATCATATAAATACTCTTTGAGTAGGGTTATCCCACCCTATTCTTTATGCCCGTCTTATGGCAGTTCAATCTAGAAAATGTTTTCTTGGCTTACTTAAGAGAAAGTCGCTTAAAATAGTGTCAGCCTTGCTTCAAATCAAAACATATTATATCTCCCATTCAAAGGTACGTTACTCTGTCACAGAAATAAATTACTTTGGTTTGGCATGAGTTGTTTCTGACAAAGCCATCTTGGCTATTATTTATCACCATATTAAAATTTCCTTGTGCATATCAAAAGGTAATTTATCTGTGCAGTCAAATGTAAATAAGTTATTACTTTGTAGCAATACGACTATATAATATTACAGTGCTGTTTGATGGTCCAGTTTTGAAGAACAGAAATGTAATGTATGAGATGCTAATTTCAGAATACCTCCAGTGTTAATGACTGTTATATGAGAGCTTTAAGCTCCTTAATGTCTTGTTTGGATTTCAACTCAAGGTTCTGGGAATTTGCTCAAGTAGGCTGGTAATTAAGGTACTTTCTGGATGTAATTAGTGGAGCATACTGTAATTAATAAACTTGCAATCACTAAATGTAAAATGTGTTCTTAAAGTACTACAACTTGGATAATGAAAACATTTACAACCTATATCATTCATGGAGAACAATAGTACTCCTTAATATGTTTTGCAATGAATCAGTGAGCTGTCTTCTCCTTCTTCAGCCCCCGCTGCTGACAGTTATTTTAAGATCAGAATTAATACTTAGGTATATACAGATCCTGTAAATCAGATGGATTAAAGAAAACAAATTTTTGACAATGCTGAAGCTGAAGTACATTTTCTAAGGTGGGTTGCACATCAGCTGTAAATGTATAGCAGAATTCTTCTGTAATAAATTAAAGTGTTTATGAAAAGCCTGGATCACTTGCTAGCTAGTAAGCATATTATTCTACTCATTCTAGTCTTTTTCTTCTGTACATAGCTGGGCACATCCGGTTAAGAAGCGGGAACAGACATTTTTGTGGGCTACTATAGTTGGTTCTCGGACAGCCAAATGGGATGATAAAATGGAACTAACATCATCTACTCTGAAACTTTTTTTAAAAAATTCACATAGTTGAAGACAGTTTCTGACCTGCTGTTAAATTGGATGTGGAAGTGTGTGCATTCTGAAAGAGCTTCACGTTACCTCGTGGGATGTAGCCATGACTCATTGTAGCTTTTCTGGTTTTGTTTTCTGGAAGTCACCACTTTGAAGGCTGGGTAATGGATTGGGTGGGCAGTTGCTATGTGACAATTCTCATCTTCTTATCGATTTGCGCCCTGAATTGTTCAAGTCACATTTACTACTTTTTCTGCTTTTTCTGTCTAATCATGCAGGTCAAAATTTGTGAATGGATCCTTGTCCATAGTCCCTACAAAAAGCGGGGTGGGCAACTGGTGGAGTTTTCCTTGGGCTTTCAGTTTCTTCTTTTTCAGAGGAGTTTGAATCTTTGACTTAGAAATCTTTGCACCAAAATAGTCCATTTCTTGAGCTCATGACAGCAAAACTTATCTCTACTTATAGCTGTGACTCTGTTAAACTATTTTAGAAGACTGATTTCCTGCTAATTGAAACTTTGTATTTTTAGAGAGTATGTCTATCCCTACATGATTTGTGCATGTTACAGGGAGAAATGTGCTAGAAATAATGAAGGTTAAAGTTTTTTACCAGCGATTATCTAAAGGTACGATAAGCAGCAACACATTCCTGAAGGTTGTCATAAGCACAAAGCTAACACAAACCCAACACAAACCCAAAGATTAGTGGTCCTACCAGCTGAGGGAACAATTAAAAACATTACAGATGTTGCTGAGAAGCTGCTTTTCTTTTCTGTTCTTTTCTTTTCTCTTTTCTTTTTTCTTTTCTTTTTTCTCTTCTCTTTTCTTTTTTCTCTCCTCTCCTCTCCTCTCCTCTCCTCTCCTCTCCTCTCCTCTCCTAAATTATTGAAGAAGATGTTGGGGAAAATACATCTACTTTTCAAAAAATCAAAATAAAGGGATATAGCAGATATTAATGTAATTATGTAAATTGGGAATATGGCCAAATTCAGAATACTCTAAACTGTACTCACTCTGTCTCAGTGATAGGATTTAGAAGAATTTCAGAAAAGAGCACAAGAAAGTTTAGGAATATAAAAAAAACTGTCACAAGAATAAAAATTGAAAATATTGAGGTTATTTAGTTTATAAAGCAAATAAGTTGGGCAAATAAAATATATATAAGCATGTAAAACAGTGACTGATACAGAGAAGAGAAAGTGGAATCGTTTAGACTTTACAGTTTTCTAGCCACGTGTCCTGGTTCTGGCTGGGACAGAGTTAACTTTCTTCCCAGTAGCTGGGAGGGGGATGCTGGGTGCTGTGTTTTGGGTTTGGTATGAGAGGAGCGTTGATGGCCCATTGATGTTTTGTTTGTCCGGGGACTTTTCAGCTTTTTGCACAGGAAGCTGGCGGGGGGACCGTAGCTGGGGCGGCTGACCCAGCTGGCCAATGGGGTATTCCATACCATGTGACATCATGCTCAGTATATATTTAGGGGGCGTGGTCCAGGAAGCGGGGGCTCTCGCATCTCATGGCGCCCTGGGTGTCAGTCGGCAGGTGGTGAGCAGTTGCATTGTGCATCGCCTGCTTTGTATATTCCATTATTGTTGTTGTTATCATTGTTATTATTACCGTTCTACTTTGTTTTATTTCAATTATGAAACTGTTTTTATCTCAACCCGGGAGTTTTCCTGTTTGTGCCCTCCTGATTCTCTCCCCCATCCCACCAGAGAGGCGGGGCGTGAGTGAGCGGCTGCGTGGTGTTTAGTTGCTGGCTGGGGTTAAACCACAACACCAGGTCATACAATAGTTGTCCAACAGAGGGTTTCAGAATAGTAAGCAACTTCTATGACATGTTTCTTACAAAAGTCACAACTTAACAGTAAGAAAATTGATTTGTTAAATATTAACATTAGTACCTATGAAGATGCTAATACAGAACATCTCTGAAACAGTGGYATTTAAAATGTAAATTTCAAGAATTTTAATGTATGTCATTTATGGACAGTAATTCCATTTAAAATCTGAAAAATCTCTGAAGAGGTCTCTATCTCAGAAAAGGTACAGGGATCTGTCTCTCTCAAGAAAATTTTACAGAACTTTGTTCCTTTTAGTTTTCAACATTAATTCACACTCAAGTTAATGTAAAATCACTGGTGTGTTGTAGAGGCTTGACAATACTTTTGTGTCATGAGGAGCTTTGGTTAATTATTTCTACAGTTAGCTTTGAAAATAAAGTACACTGTCATAATACTCATTTGCTATTGCTCTGCTTTCTCAGTAACTCTAGAGAACTCCAAAAATGCAAAAAAAAMCCCCAAAAAACCAAAAATTGCATTACCGTTGTTTTTGTAGTAAACTTTAGAAGAAAAATTGGTAACCACTAGTAACTTATTTGCTTATGAGAATATTAGACTACACATGCCTGCATTTAGAAACAAGGACACGCCAATATATGTTTGTGTCTCTTGAAAATAGCAAAGTACTGAAAAATCCAAATGGTGTTATTGTGGTAAGGTGTTCAAAGGGAAGTATTCTTGTATATTCTGCAATTTACTTTTTTTCAAGGAGATCTTCAACAGCATTTCAGTGCTTACCTGTTTCACAGGCATTGATGACCTTTACAACAATGTGAAGGCATGTTTATATGTGACAACTTGCTAGGTTGGAGGAAAATAATGGATTTTTATCAGGAGGTAAATTACTTTTGCTTTACTAACTTCTTGTACAATTTATTAAGTAAGATAACAATATTTTAACAATGGCATTATTTTAAAAATAAAACTCTCTGTCATGCTTTAATATGCCCATAATGCCAAGACTTAGCTGGCATACATGGCTTCAAGAGGTCAGTGAAAGATGACTTTTAGTTATAGCTTAAGTGCGCAGAGATTACAGCTTAACTGAGTAATGCAGTAATTTTGTTATATTCTTCAAGGTTAGGAATTTAATAGCAGTTACCCAGTACTTAGTTCAATAGGTTCCCTTTCATAAATAAGCATCATAATGGGCCCAGATAAACAGAGAAATCTTGAGTTCTCAAACAGATATCTTCTGACCAAATTTGTTCTCATGAAAAATAAGCGTTAAAAGGCACTTTAACTTATGCATATATACAAAATTCATCCTCAGTTGCTGACTGCTGCAAGTTAACCTCAGCTGTATGCTTGTATATGACATAAGTGATGTCACACTGTTTATCCAAATGACATTGTCACAGGAAATAGCTATTATTAGCCCAAACCTTTCCCTTTTAGGAATCCGTTGGAACCTGATCCTGCCTATTTCAGTTTATATGGATATAAGTCCTTGAAAAGGTTATGCCCTTTTATTACAAAATCTTTTGCCTCTCTTGTTTTGCAAGCAAACAACACCTGAACATAATTACGCCCTCTGACTTGCAGATAACGCAAACAAGTATTTATCCCCCAAGAAAGTTATATAAAGTCTCTGATCTAGAGTTTTTGTAAAAGGAATATCATATTAGTTGTCAGAACAATTCCACAAAGTTCAGAGGAGTTATGAGAAAATTTGTGTAGGGCCAACCTAGGGTTCAATTATCTTGAACCCAACCATTTGGAGCTGTGAAGTCAGAAATTTCTGCAAGAGTTAAGAATCTGTATGCTAAACATACAGTCTGATAATTGTTTTTGCTAGGATAGGCTGTCTGACATTGAATGAAGTGTAGGAAAATAGGTATTCCTTCTGTCTGTAGCCATATAAGAGAATGGATCTGACTCTGAACAAATGCAAATTACAGGTTTTTTTGGCTTGAGGTCCAGCTGGTTTTTGTACCCTCTTGAGCCCTTTTAAATGCAATGTTAAGACTTAAAACATATAGTAGAAACAAGGCTGAGCATTGAAAATTCTGTTTTCAGTTTTCCTTAATGAAAAACATGCTATGTTGCGGGGTATAAATCCATGTTTAAATTACGTCTCCTTGGAGAGTCATCTTAATGCCTACTGATGAAGTTCAGCACTTTACTGATGCTTGAGCCAAAACAAGATGCTTTAGTACAAGAATTGTTCAATCATTATCATCGCTGCAGAGTGAAAGATGATACCTTATATAGTAGAGTTTACGATACTAGATCAGGATAAGAGTTACTCCTTCAATTCTCATTGCCAGTTTGGAATGATGCGTAGGACCGTGCAATGCTTAGGCCTGGAGAAGAAATTTTAGGATTTATTCTTACATTATCAAATCATCCTTTGATCCCTTAGAAGGTTAAAGAATATTTTATTGTCCTTGAGATTTTTGTATGTAGACAGACACAATCATTTTCCCTGATGTAATGATTCAACAAGCAAAGTTCAAAAGATCAGTAAGAAACCATAATTTCTGCAATGCTGCCTTATGTGCTCTGTCAGCAAACAAGGAGAGTGAACAAGGATTCATCACCTCCCTGGAGAAACAGGACAAGTCAGTAAGGCAAATGGAGGATATTTTTTTTTTTTTTCCTGACATCAGATCATAGGAATCCTTGCCATAGTTTGCGTTAAGTTTGCCAAAAAAATAAGAAAGTGTAGTCTGTCATTCTAGAATGGTATATTTTTGGAATACAGTGCAGACTGTGCACTTCATCTCTTCAAAATAAAACCTTTTTTTTTCTTTTTCTGTGACACTCCTTTTTAAATCACAGGGGTGAACACAAAGGCCAACTACTTAGTATATTTTGCTAACAGATCCCTCTCCAGGGAAGAGGCTCATGAACCAGGATTTAATTCAGAAAAGAAAATAAGCCTAAATGACTATAATCAGTGAATTTTGTTCAGATCGATGATAAATGAGCTGATACTCTAGAACTTTAATATTAGTATCGATGTCTGGAAGGATACTAAGGATCAGATGGGTAAAGAATGAGCAAAGTATCTAAAGCCTTCTTAAGTGACAACTGTCCATTAGGAATAAACAAACATCTTTTTGTTTTATTGCAAACAGCAGAGCCACTGCTTCTGTGGCTGTCCTGAGTATGTGAAGCATGTCGTAATTTTTTTTTTTCCAGGCTTAGGCGATAGATAGAAGGCCTGTAGGAGAGATACCCATTTGTAAATCAAAATCTGGATCTAGAATCTATCAAGAGGGTCCGAAGTGTACCTGGGGTGGCTAGGAAGCTGTGGGTGACTGACAGTGTCACTGACTTCCATAAGCTAGAGCTTAGAGGGGTGTAGTGTTTGTGTAACTAAGAAGCCTTTATCTGCTTATTAATCTCTTACAACTTGAAAAGTTAAACTTTATGTAGTTGTTTCTTTGGCTTAAAGCTACCTATGTGTTTCTGCATAGAATGAGATGTTACAAGACAGCTTGCTGTGGGGTGGTAAAAAGCTGACATGTTTCTACAGTTCATTTATTTTCTATGTTTTGTATGGCTTGTAGAGCAGTCCTCCCTGTCTTGACCCTCTCACAGCCTGTTGACTGAATGTATTCTATGCTTTAGACTGCATTTTAGTGTTAAATAATTGTTGATAGCTGCTTTTCAGTAAACCTCTTGCGTTTTAAATATATTCGAAACTTTTTCAGTTGGTCTGATACTAGACCAACTGATGCTGGAGTCAGAACTCCTAATCAAATGCTTATCATTTCTTTTAATTGTTAGAGGTTTGTGAATATCCCATATATTTCCACCCCCAAAAAACCCRAAGAGCTGACTGTGCAAAAGCGCTGTTCAGTAGCAAACCTTTTAATGGGCTGTGGTTAACCATGCTGTTAAATGGGCTGTTTTAAGTTGGTTCAACCACTGATGATTTTTGTGTAAAGCTTCCCCTCTAGAATTCTGCCAAAAAATAATGGTGTGAGACAACTTGAAAATACTCTGACTACTATATGCTTATTCTTTGGTTAGATCCAACTTCAGAGAAATACTCCTAGGTCATCTTTGAGATTATATTTTCCTGACCAAAATTGTTTGATTTGCACTTAACTTCCAATGATCAGTACTAATAGAACAATTCAAATGGATCAGTTTATTATATGACAGCGAAATAGATCCAAGTCAGGAGAGACCATTAAATCACTTTATCTGACCTCTGCAACTTGACTTCACTTCAGCTAGAGCATTTTATCCTCAAGAGTTGTGCCATGATCAGGACCACAATCCAGATATCTTTATGTCAGGGAACTGGCAGGGTGAAATATGCCATTGCAAGCAGTCTGGAGGAAGAGTAAGGTGAAATCCCACAAAAATTAACGCTATTGATCTTTGAGAAGTATTCCTGTCAAGGAAATAGTGTGCCAGCCATTAGAGCATTCTCTATGGCTTGAAGAGGAAGACATACCTGATCCTTTTCCTTTGGCATCTATCTGATGTTTGGTAAGAATCTGTGAAGCCAGTTGTGCATTGGAGAAGAATATTGTTTCTGATCTGCAGTAGGCAGAGGATCCTAAGTTTGAGAACTGACTTAATTACTGCTCTACCACAGACCTGCAGGTGGTATGACGATGTAGAAAGCAAAGCAGAGCTGCTTGTTTTCTCAAAAGCTGCAAGAGAAGATTTGTGGAATACATAGTTTCACAAATAGACACACATGAAGGCTAAAAAGATCCACTAAAACCATGTTACTCCTTTTCACGTTTTGGTCCTTCCCAGCTGTTATTCGCTACTGCTGTAGACTTTCTCAGGAAACATGTTTTTTACATGGCCTTCAGAAGTATTTCATAGTGCACTCTCTTTAGAATCTATTACCTTCTGAAGAAATGTTCCTTGGTAAGTAAAGACTGGAGAGTTTAAAAAGTAATCTCCTATTTTCACTTACCTTTAATTTTCTCTGGAATAATTAGAAGTTGTTTTGTCCGGTTAGTTGACTATTAGTAAAAATAAACTAGAGGAGAGAGAAGGCAAGGAAGGTGTCAAAAATAGCTGAAGGTATAGTTGAATATAATCTATGGTTGTAGTGAATGGTTATGGTAGGCTTTTCAGTGGAAAAAAGGCCAATTCTGATTTCCAAGGATTAGAGCACATAGCTTTTATTTAATTTTGTGGTAAGGCTTTATGTTATTTGTCTTAATCCAGCCTCGTAACAAGCAGCAACGTGTCATCAGAATTAGTACATAAATTACATTTATTTTTTTCTTTGTTTTGCTCTTTTTGTATCAAGCCAAAGAGAGTTGGGCACTCTTTTTACTTTTTCTGAATCTGTGGCTCATCTTTTTCAGTCTGGCTTTTGGGATGCTGCTGTTTGCCTCCTCCTTCCCAGCTGTTCACTAGAAGAATCAGGTCTGAAGCCAATTCATTTGCTTTCCTACTTTATTACCAAAAATGGCAAAATTTTGCCAATGTTGTCATTTTCCCACTTCAATAACAGATAATAAAGTTGCACGTGGGAATTTTTGCATATCTTCAATTTTTTGAGTGTGGGTGGAATACTATTTCAGGCTCTTGCTCTGAAATGCTAAAACATGAAAGACTGTATTATGTATTTTTTTTTTTCCATGATAACCAATATTTTTAGCTTATTACTGATTCGTCTGAATCTGAGGTAAGCTATCAGAGGCACAGAAACAAATGATCATGTATATGCCCTGGGTTTCCTTTCTCTAAACACCTTGGGAAGACAAAGTGTTTGACATACTTGCTGTGTAGAGAAGAGGGGGCAAAAACCCCCAAATTTCTGGGAAATGCATGTTTTTTCTTTTTGCATTTTACCAGAGGAAGAAGTTTCTTAACATCAGCTGTAGTTGAGTTTGATAGGAACTAGTTTATATCTGTGGAGGACAAATTCTATTGAATTTAAAGACATTTGAATGCTATATTGTACAGAGTGTTTTGTTTTAATTGTGTTTTTAAATGCTGCATAGCTTTATTAGAAAACGTTTGGACAAAATTTTTTTAAAAGACAAGTGGAGAGCAAAAATCTGTTCAGATTCCTGTACTATATCCTGGGCCAGGTATGGACATTGTGAGGAATTACTAAAATAAATTACCTGGAAGTAATAAACTCAGGGTCACCATATTGCTGATGTGAAGGTATCTGTAGTCTTCACACCAAATTTACATTGAATAATGTAGTATGTGTGTGCCTTCCTGCTCCAACTTTGCAATGTAATCATATGACTTCCACTGTTCCTCCTTCAGATTAAGGTTGTCTCCACCCTTATTAATGAAACCATATGTGGCTATAGAACAGTTTTGTTTAAGAAAGACTGTGAATTGTGAGTTACTATAGATTTTAAGGTGAAAGGGGAGTATGACATATATGACTCAAGAATTCCTGCAACTGTGCGTATAATCTCCAACAGCTAAAGGACATTTTTGTAGAGGAGATGCAATTTGATTTAAAGACGTTAAAAAAGAAAAAAAGATTAACTAACCTATCCATTAATTTATCTGTTAGGTTGTTGGGTTTTTTAAGGCAGAAAATGTTCATCTTTTGTTCCTTGCCATCAGTAATGGAAGCTCGTTGTAATATAGGCGTACCCACTATCCATTGAGGATGTACTCCTGAAAAATGCAATGCTAGTGTTTTGACAGATAGCAAAGCAATTTTCTCTTTTAGAGTCAATGTAACAGGGTGCAGATGTGTGTGGGGACTTCAGATACACAGGGACAATACCTGTGTTGTGGAGAATGGACATGCAATGGCAGGGTTTTCAGGATTGTCAGCTGGAGGAGGTACTGGCTTAGCAGCAGCTGACTTTTCTGACCAGGCTATCACTCTGAAAGAAAGAGCTCAGCTGCTTTCTACATGAGATTGATTGCCCAATTTTCATTTATTACTGTGGGCATTCTTGCATTCTTCTACATTTTCACTGTGCAAATCATCTTCCTCAGAATAATCGAGATCAATTAAAGCAGTTAAAGATGAAAGACTGAAAACTGGGGGTTATTACAATGATTAGCAGCAATATGGGGTATTAGGTGATGGGTGACAGAAGTCCAAAACTAAACATATTGATGAAACAGATAGCGGAGTGTTCCTTTACCACTAAACAGTCATGTTGCTGGGGAATGTCAGCAATTAGATGTTAGGATAATCAGGAGTTAGTGCTTTTGGAACATATCTTGGAGGGTAACAAGTCTTTTAAATACTTCTCTTAGCATTCCCAGTCATGTTGCTGTGTTAATATTTTATGTTTTTGAAATCAAATGCCTTTCTGAGGTAACAAATCTCTTGGCCTCCTAAATGTATTGACTGAATTTTAATTTTCCTTCTAACAGCTTTGTTAAAATACATTAGATATCATTTAAAAATGGTAACGTGTCACAGGAATATGTGATACAAGAAAAAGACTAGGGTACTGACTGATAGTTCAAAGATTTAACTTTTGTTTCTAGAACTTTTCAGCTACTACATTTAATCTTTAAAAGGACAAATTTAGGAGAGTATCTAGTTTGACTTTCAAAGAAAGGATTGGATGCTGGAAGAAGATATGTAACTTATTCTGTCCTAGAAAAGAGAAATACTTCTCTGACAATTCCATGAGGTGATCAGAAGAGAATGTTCTCCTTCCACAGAATATTCCACCTCAGCGTAGTTCTTTAGGTTACGGATTTTAAGCAGCTGATGTGTGTGCCAAGGATGATGTACTGTAGTGGTAATGAACCTTTAGTCTGCGGGCCACGTGTAGCCCCTCAGGACAATTGTCCCAATCTGATACCTGCTTCTGAGAACTCACTGCATGCTGGGACGTGTGACGATGATAGCTGCTTCCTCATGGCTAGCGTCTTTCGTGATGGTCTCTAGTGCTTCCCTGATACATCACTATGCACAGGCTTTTTAATCATGTTGCATGCATAGACACAGACACACACACTCACACACACTTTCTGGGTGTCCCAGACGTGCCTGATAACAGTGCGTGTGCTGAGTCAACGTCATAGTCAGCACAGATTTCTCAAGAATGAGTCCTGTCAAACCAGCTTAGTTTCCTTCTGTTGAAGGGTGATCAGTTTAGCGGATGGAGGTGTAAAAGGTGGGTTCTGATATTTTGTCTGTAATACTTTTACCTGTGGCATTTTCAAATTCAAACTGAGGAAGGATAATCCAGAGGAAACTGCTACAAGATCAATGCAGAAAAGTTTGGAAAGCCATACACAGTGTTGATTCACTTCTAAAATGGAAGAATGTATCAAGTGAGTTTCTGCAGGGTTTTGCCCCAGGGCTACCACTATTCACTGCTTGCATTAATGATCTGGATGATGGAATACAGAATATACTTATTAAATTTACAGACTGCACCTGTCTAAGAAGGATTAAGAGATCTTGTAAGGACAGAGTTAGAATTCAGAATGATCTTGAGAGATTGATTTGAAAAAATAGGATGCTGTTGAAAAGGAACAAGTGTAAGGTAATGCATGAAGAAAAACGAAAAAAAGCATGGGTATATAGTAGAAACAGCTGTGTGGATAGTAGACCTGCAGAAGGGGATTTTGAGGTTGTAGTGGATTACAGGCTGAATGTCAGCCATGTCAAACAGATACAAAGGAGGAAAATATTGTACTGGGAGGTGTAAACAAACGTATAGGTTGTTAAACGTGGAGTTATCCCTGTGCTCTACTCATGTGGAGCAACCCTTGTGCTCTACTCAGCCCTGTGGGTTCTAGTAGTGAATTCAACTCCTCAAGAAGGATGTGGACTAACCTGAGAGAAAGTCAGGTGGGGAGCAATGAAAACTAGACTTATGAATAACAGTTTGGGTAAATTCCTGCTAGATATTTGTATTTTTAGCTGTAGATACAGTTGTTTTAGAGAAGGAGAGTAAACGTGAACTACTTTTTAAGATCTTTCCAATCTGTGTGGTAAATTTAGTAGCTTCCTGGAAAAGTCAGATGACATGGTGTCCTGGAACTGACACCTGAACAGGTCATCCAGCACCCTGATTGTAGTGGGTGCACACATATGAGATAGCTCACGTGAATGTACGTGAGTGCCAACTCTCCAGCAAGTGTCATGTCTCTGACACACAACACTACTAGCATGTGTGCTGTAGCCTTCTCATAGAGTAGGGAACATGGCCTATGGTCCTCTCCTGCACAAAGGCATGTGGCCCACCCAGCCAGAAAGGCTGGGCATGTCTGCAGTTGCTTTATAACTTACAGTCAACAAATCCATTTTTAATGCATTTGAAGTTTCACTAATGGAAAATACTTGCTACTGTAAACAAAGTAAATCACCTTATTGACAAATTCAATACTGTGTTTTACACACTGATAAGTTTGTGAATCTGTTGGCACACTACCTGACATGGGTGCAAGGACATGCAATACCAGCAGTTTGCTGTCTCATGTATGTAGGCCAGCAGCATGCTTTGAAGGTGGAAAAAAAAGGTGGTTTGTCAGAATGCTAAAAATCTGAATAATGACTTTTTTAGGTAACTGTTACCTGGAGCCCTCTTACCTGCAAGGTCATCAGTGGCTGGCTGTGATAAGCAAACCACAAGAGAAATCAAGATAACATATGTGTAGGGTAGAAGATAAAGAAAATTTTAAAAAGAACTAATAAATGAAAATTTGCTGAAGAAAAAACATGTCAGGTTTTAAATTAAGAAAACAAAAATGTTAAAATAATTGCTGGTGGGACTGATGAAAGGGACATTATGTAGAGTGTTTTTTAAGTATAGCAGGGAAGAATTTATGCTCTTGGAAACAGAGAACGGTGTCTGAGAAAAGGATACTCCTTTGATGAGTGCTGTAGAGATCCAAACTTGAATAATTTATTTTCCCAAGTAAAAGTATATGTTTCAGTAATGCTAGTCCTTCAGAAACATATGTAAATCTGAATGTTTAAACTATCAGTTGGTATTTACTAAAGCTTTTAAATTAGAGCGTGAGGTTGAAATACAGTGCATATGTTTGTGGTTTGCTGGGACTCTGTGCATGTCTAAGGAATGCTCTGCACACATTGTTAGGAATAATCAAAGAGAAACTCTGTTGGCCTTTTGAGGGGTAATGTTCTTCTAAGATAGTACAAATAATTTGAAGGGATCCAGTCAGGAATTTCTCTCAAAATATTTGTGCTGTGCTCACCACACCCACTCACTCGCTTATTATAAGATTCTGTTGAAAAGCTTGTGTGCAGATGTAGAGATAATAGAGTCGTGTAAAGAAAGAGTAGACTATAGCTCACATCTTAGGAATTTAAATACACGTTATGGGTAGATCGTTTTTGTGTAAGGTAGTTAACACATATAACCTAATAGGTTTTCAATTTCTATGTCAGGGATTGTTCATTGAAAATATGAGTAATACTGGAAATCAGTGAAGATGGACACAGTACTTCTGTAGGCTCGGTGGAGCTGCAGAACTTTAGCAGTAAGGCACCGTGTAAATTTATACATAAAAATGTCTGTGCACTGCAGAACTTAACACTTGCGGTAACACAGTATCATACTATATTAATAAGCTGAAGGGGACAGTAGACAATTTCCTTCAGTTGTCAGTTCCCTAGATCTCTCCCTTCTATCAGCTGTACCTTTTCTCCACTGGCGATAGTGTCATTATGTTGAAACTGGAATTGTACGTTTTTGATCTTAACTTGTTTAGCGTGTGACAGCATTATTAAAAATGTGTATGACATACCAGTGATCCACTTGAACACAGATAAAGGACAGTATTACATACTGAAGATCTGTTTCTGGGAATTCCTCTAGACTTCTGTTAAAAAAAAAATAATTCAGTGGATTTTAGTCATCAAATATTTTGGCAACAGTCCATGATTTAAATGACATTTTCATCTCTATTCAGGATGTCTGGCTGACCAGAAAACTAAGACTACTTTTTAACATTTATCTTGGTAGTTAGAGGTACTAAATTATGTATGTATCATGTAAAAGATAAAATATTAATTTCATTTTCTCAAAAAGTGAGTATCTAGCATCAAATGAAGTCTTATTAACTCATCTAGTGTCTAAAAAAGACATTGTGCATAGTTGTTTGTATCTTCTAATATCTTTACTTTTTGTGAGTCCATGTGGCTTTATTTACTGGTATATAACTAGAAAAATACAATTTTTAGCTGACATGTTCAACTGTCATGTATTGTTTAGTCCTTGTGCCAGCTGTTACAAATGTGTGCATGTGTTTTAATGGATCAGTTTGTTCAGAGATAGTACTGAGTTGCAACATTTCATCAGATTAGTTCTTTGTATTCGTGATAAATCAATAAACATCTCTTTTGATCATGTATGTTACCCAAGTTTCAAGCAGAAGGAAAGCAACTACCAAGACTGAGAAACCTTTATGCATCTTCCAGAAACTCCCTGTGCCAAGTCTCATATTTACTGCACATTGTTTCCAGGTGTGCATAGCAAAAAAGCTGTTGCTGTTCTCTGGTATTCAATATTTTCTGTTCTGAGCTGGAGGGTTGGTGTTTTCGATAAAAGTTTACCTGAGTTTGATCTGTCTGTCTACATTAAATAACTCTATAATCCTCACTACCAGAATTCCTTACAGTTCCTGTTGCTCTTATCCCTACAGCACCTTTGTGACAGAGGTACAGTACCAACATCTGTGGCTTGCAGGTGAAGAACAGAGGCCCAGAGAGAGAGAGGTCATGGACTAGATTTATAATGCTCCTAGGTCTTGCCATGCACAGTAAGGGTTGTGGCAACAGGGAGTGTGGTGTGGGGCTACGGGAGTGGGGTTTGCAATGCCATTTTAGTCATCTAGGTTCTACACTCAGTGAATTAAGCAYCTAAGAATGAGATTCGCAGCAGAGAATGTCAGTATATAAAAACTGAACCTCGGCACATGTTTGCAGCTTTTCTAGGGGTGGTTTTGCTGGGATTCACCAGCCACTACCTTTCCTGAGCGTAAGTACCTGGGGCTTCTTTCTAGGCATGGGTGACTGCTTGTTTAACAACACAAGTGATGAAAAAAATGAAGGTGCTGGTGAAGAAGTGTTAAAGCACTTCTTCAGGAAGTGGGAATGAAGGCCAGGGTCATCCTAAGCCTGAAGGGCTTTGCCCTGTGTCTCATTTGGGAGGGAGTGACCTGCTCTCGAGCACCAGGCAGGGCTGGGGTGGTCGCACACTGCTGTGGCTGCCAAAGGGCTTGGCACTAAGGCATGTCACTAGATGATCTTTTACAAGCTTATCATTTACACATGCAGACAAGACAACTCATTTGTGCTTAGAGGTTGGATCTACTTAATAAAGATGGTATAGACCCAAGGGATGTGATATTCATGGGTCAAAGGGAAGAATAATGGTAGTCCAGTGTGGACAGTATATCTGGGAAGTTGTGGGTGCGGCTCATTTTGTGATTTAGCCTCAGTGACTTGCTGAAAATCACATCTTAAACTGCTGAGCCTAACTCTAGTCAATGGATTGTTTTGTCTCCCTATAACTTGAAAGCAGACTTAAGCCATTGAAAGAATTTCTGTTTCACAGACTGTTCATTAACTGCACTGCTATTACTTCTTACCAAAGAATTCACATGGTTGAAACTGATTTCAAAAACTGATTTTAAAAATAAGCTTGCCCGTACTCCAGTGACTTAAACCTGCAAAGGGGGAAGGGACCACAAACAGCATCTTTCAGTATTGCTTCCTTTCTGCCACTGCTCTGGCTGTAATGCAGAGGCAATTTAGTTAGGGGTTTTTTTTCTCCTTTTTTTTAACCTTCCCTGTTTTTGCTACTCAAAGTTGTTTTTTAAAATAGAAATAGAGAAGGCAGAAGCAGTGATTGCTGCAGGGAAGTACTATGGAAACCTGTCACGACAACAGTTTCAAATGAAAACGAATCTTCAACTGTTTAAAAAGTCACAGTATTTGTCAGATTCTAGTGTCTCCTCTAGAGGCAGAGTTGGAGAGGAAGGAAGTGTATAGAGAGGTGTTGAGGAGAAAATAAATATTCTTGCTTTTCACTGGGGGAAAATGCATTTCTGGGCTCAGTCTTGCAATTATATATCCTGCAATGTACTTATTACCTGGGACCTAAAATTGCCCAATTATTTAGTCTGTTATAATGCTGTGCTAGCAATATTGTCCTTTATGGTTGATTAGACACATTTGCTATAAAATCTAGCTTGTAAGAGTTCCAACTGTTTTTTTTTTTTTTAAAGAAAACATGGGCAGATGCTTCCCTTCTTTGAAGGAATTATTCACAAAGCTGAAAAGAAGTTACTGGTGGTGCATACAACAATAATTAAATTAATATACCTTTAGCATACATTTCAGTTGTGGATGATTGTCCATATTTTCCAGATGGAAAATGCAAAGCATGACGTGAATGTGTATTAGATCCCAAGTCACTTGATATTTGTTCTCTGTGCCCTTGCTAAAAAAACCACCATCAAATGCATTTTGTTGTTACTAGTAAAGCACGCAGAAGATAAAAAAATGACATGAATGTGGTACTGCTAGTAATGTTATGATTGATAGATTCACTTTGGTCTCCTGTTACCTTCGCAGTGCCTTTTAAAACTTGCGAGTTTTAGTTGTTTCAGCACTATGCTGATGCATAATAGTGTAGATACATCTACATATATATGAACATGAATGTTTTTGAATTAAAATAAATGTTTGGAATGCCCGTGATTAATCACTAAAGTACAGTGTCCAATAGCACTACCTGGGGATATTCCGAAAATGTGCAGTGAATTCAAATACCAAAGTATTTAATCTCCCTGCAGTCACTTAARTTCCTGGGCATATTTTGTAATGTTTGTTGGTCATGTTCGTTGCTACTGGAAGTATTGGAAAGCAATATCTAGTAAACAGAGAATACATAAAGGAGATTCTTTTTTTTAAAATTTAAAAAATACTGCTTTTCTTAAAGGATTATTAAGAAAAAAAGAATAAAAAGATTGTGGGTGGAGAAGTCATTCTAAAGTAGTAGATTAATCTTTTATACTGTGTAAACGTAGGAAAATAGAGGCTTTCTTTTAAAATTAACAGAGGTTTTATTTTCACATTTTGACTTAAATTTTTTGCTGCTGAGTTATAAAGCCTTGAAAATAATAGGCATGGTGATAGCCTGTTTTGGCCTGAGAGATCCTGATTTTTCAGATTTTGATGGGTCTGTGTGCATTTATTAAAATATGTATACTGAATTAGAAACAGATTATGGGATTGTGCAGACTTTGTCTGCTTTCAGCTGTGATATAGAAAGCTTTATATCACTTTGCCATTGTGCACTTGCCCTATACAGAGGTAATTTAGGAAGCTTAATGCAATTGATGTCCAACTGTGACACAGTATTTTTGTAAAAGTAAAATTCTTCGCTGCTCCTGGCCTCTGTAAATGGTTAATCAAAGTGGATTGACAGATTATGTGTTTGGGTTTTTTCTTCCTTTTTTTTTTTTTCTGTAGGTGTTTGTGACTCATAAATGCAGAATTAGACCAAAAATCTGTGACTGGATAATGGAGTATTTGCAAGTACTTTACTGCACTTTTCAGTGCAGCACAACAAATAGCCTGCACTTTCCGGTGTTTATTTGTAAGGATTTTTATTCTGTGGCCCTGCTAATCCCATCATTTCTGTTCCTGTTTTTATGATAGTGCAAGAAAGTGGTTTATAAATAGTTTCTATAAATGGGTATTCCTGAAAATACATCTGATCTGAACAATATTTTTACATAACTGTCTTTTATGGTAAAGTAATAGGTGAAAATTGGGAAGTCATTAATGTTTTATATCCCTTCACTCTGCTATGAATCATCGCTTAGCTGTTTGCCAAAATCTTTGTATTCTGTTTAGTGACAATTTTATATGAGAATCAGCTGGATAATTTTTAAATTCACTCCTTGTCCTTTTCTTTGAAGGTTCATCTTGATTAATTTGACTGGTTGCCAACAAAACGTTAAAACATTAATCTTCCATTGTAGAGGATGTTTTAAATACCTATTAACTTAGAGCTCGATAATGCTTTTTGAAGAATACGGATGGCTTTACTSGTCCAAAAATTGTAGATATTAAATAAATTCTAAGGAATTAGTAGCTATGCATTGTGTGTGTTAGGGAAGAAAAAAAGTCAGAACACCTTAGAAAGCTATCAGAAACCACCTTGTGTGTTAGATCTTCCCATTGAGACTAGTTATTTTGAAATATGAAACACTTAGTTTGGTTTCATACCAATTAGTAAATGTCATTTGTGATCACTAAAAAATTATTCCTCATAGAATATCCATCATGAAAACACAGGACTGTTTAATAACATTGAGTTCAGCTTTCTTTGCAGACAGAAATTATTTTAAATTAGAGGCTGCTGCATAGTCTGCTACTGTTTTCTGGTT
Source organism: Phoebastria nigripes (assembly GCA_035582835.1). NCBI lineage: Eukaryota > Metazoa > Chordata > Aves > Procellariiformes > Diomedeidae > Phoebastria > Phoebastria nigripes. The sequence goes on along the minus strand of JAYKAV010003466.1, from coordinate 118,968 downwards.
GTCCATCTGTTTAGGTGGTTTCTCTGGACTGGAAACATGTCAACCATTATGTCTTGGACAGCTCTGACCACACTACAAAACAGAGACTGCACTAAGACTAGCTAGTACCTATAAGGGCAAGAAGGTATCTGATTCTAATGCTTTTAAGATAATTAATGCAAGTATGATAATTGATTCATCCATTTATATGCAGAGAGGCATGGGCCACTGCTATGAACAGCTCAACCGTGAAAGGCTTTGTAAATAAAATATGCTGTAGGGGGAGAATGGAGGAGACTGAGGACAGTATGTGTCAATACTGAAACTGGAAACTAAGTCTAGGAGTTGAAGGTAGCTCCAAAGAGAAGGATATGAATGGAAGGAGCTGTTACGAGAACAAGACTACAGAAGGGCTGGAGGATGGAATGGGAGATGGATAGGGTGGAGCTGTGAAATAAGGAAGTGGTGTTTGCCTTGCTACAGATCAAGAAAGGCAGGCTAAGATTAGATCTCGTTGAAAATAGTTGAGGTAAGATTAGAATGAGAACCATAGAGGYTTTTCTTTATCAAACACTGCAATGCTTTAATTACATGGGTCTAGTCTTTATAGAATGAGCTTAATCAAAACTGAAATAAGGTAGTCTTCTTCCAAAGTCCTTGTCCATTCCAGTGTTTTATACCAAATTGATTAAAATGATTTCTGATTTGGTTTAAATACTCAAAGGTAAACAGCGTGTATGAAATTCTACCAGGATTCCAGGGATGCAACTGAGCAGAGACTGATCCTGGCTTTGGCTGGGTCTCTGTATAATCCATTCCAGTCTTTTTAAGTGGTACTTTCGTGTATCTGTCTCTCTTCAAAACTAAGGCTACACTGAGTTTCTTTCTCTCCAGATAAGATAGTATGTTATTGTTAAATGCCTTTCCCAAACTATAATTCTATTTGTGGTTTGTACTGTTGACTGTTGATTGTTAACAGGTTCTGAAATAATGCAATTAAGTGATCCAAGAAAAACGTATAAAGCATTAATAAGCCACATCTGCATAGAGCAGAGTGAAAAATATGATCGACTAGCCATGATACTCATCTAAATAAGACAATATAATTCATTTTGCCTTTTTCTCAGGTTAATATTCTGCTCTTTGGAAAATGGGTCTCTGAAAAATGGGTGTCTCATCATCTCTGAAAAATGTGTGTTTCATCGTGTTCTTGATCTGCTACTCAATGCCACATGAAATTCTGCATTATCGTACATTTGGAGATGTTCTTATGGTAACAAAAGATTTAAAGCTTTGGGTTAGCTTGAAATGGCATACAGAACTGAACRGTATGTTGCATTACAAAGGAGAAATCTTGCATCAAAATGCTGCAGTTCCTACGTGATGAATAGTGTCCTCTGTGTGGACCAAGTTGTGCACTTAACTGCTTATTCTTCTCCTCTTTTATCTCCCTTCTTTCCTTCTGCAGGTATCGCCCCCAGTAAGTTCCTACTTGTGTGAAGGTTTCAAAATGCATTACTGGCAGATAACTGAAGTGGGGGGTGGGGACTGACTTTTTTCAGTAGCAGAACTGGATCCCGAACGCATGTGCTAGCTACGGGCAAAACCAGGCACAGTATTTCTTTTTCTTTAGACTTCAGATTTTTTTTCTTCATGGTAAAGTTTTTGTATAATATAGCTTTGCCCATTTATTTTTAAAGAGACTACCCATTTATTTTTAAAATGACTATAGAAATATAGAATGTATTTCTTTAAATGTAGCATCAGTAACAGAAGGAGGTCAGTCTTGTCATGCTTCTCCCAGTGGACAAATTTACAAGAGGGCTTGGAAGACTGGTATTACTATCAGGGGGTGGGTAACACTGCCAACACTGAAGAAGTGTTGTTAGGTGTGTATACAGATGCTTGCTCTCTTTCAAGCTGGCCTCAGTGAAACTCAATGAAAATGACTGCAAGAGTCCATCGTTACATTTTCGTGGAACCGTAAGCAGAACTAGGAAGGGAAAATGGAGCAGGAGAAGGATGTCTTCTGGCTCATTTGAGCTAGCCTATCTCTGCCTTGCAAGGCCCTGAGCAGCCTGGTCTGGTAGGCCCTCCTTGGAGCAGGGAGGTGGATTAGGTGATCTCCAGCGGTCCCTGCCAACCTCAACTATTCTGTGGTTCTATGATTCTTCACCAAATTATCTGCAGACCTGAAGTTTCCTGTAGGTGGGTGATACAAGGAATTTGAACTTCATATTAAGAAGAAAAAAAATGTTTTGAAATGTGATCCAGCAGCGAATCTGGCATTGATGGATGTCTGTCTGTAGTTGAATATGAAAATAATAACTGAGAAGAATTTAAAATAAAGTAAGTTTCTAAAGTTCATTCCTTTTAAATATTTGAGGGCATTTCAGAGCTGTTGACAATATGTGCACAGATTCCAGAAATGAGATATTGTCACTTGCATAGGTAATTATTATCTTGTTGCAAAGACTAGCAAGAGAACAAGAAAACCCAGATGGCTTTTGGTAGGTATTTAAATCATTCGGAGCATACCATTTAAAGGATATTTTGTCTGAAATTGTTTTTTTTTGTAAACAAAGAAACAAAATATTATAACCCTCCAGTAGCTAATTCCTATTCTTAATTGTTAAGACTGAGTTAAAAGTAAAACCTGACATTTCTGTTTTGTAATGGCTTTGTTCAACCAGTTAACAGAGTGAGCGTGTACATAATGATATCGTGAGGTGGGAGAAAACATCTGGTCGCAAGCTGCTGTCCAAAGATGAGAATTAGTAATGAGATTTTGTGTCGTTATACTTCTGTGCTTCAGTAATGGGACTTGAGTCAGCAGGTGGAAGTCGAGGTTGCACAAGGACAAGAGAGGTGCTACAACCTTGCCTTCTACTCTCTGACCTTCATCAGAAAGTGATAGCTGTGTTTTTAATAGAGAAGCTTCATCTTCCGATTAACTGGCCAACTGGTTCATTATTGATGAAGGCTTTAGAGATTGGTCAAGTTGTGTAAGAGGTGAGAGAAGCATTTTAAGAAGCTTGATTTGGCTCAGATGCCCCCATTTCCTTGTTGCCTGTTAGTTTTTATCATTTTGTATGACTTCTACTCTGAATTTATACTCTTTCTACACTCAAATACAGCATTGTACGTTAAAATTTGTAATTGTTATGGGTTAGTTGATCTAGCTGATCTGTCCTCAGAGATCTGTCCAGATACTTTCTTTGAAATTGCTGTCACATTGATAGCCTAAGGCTTGGTAAACTTTGGAATATTGCTTGATGCTTCATGAGATAATTCTTTACAACAGTTCCTGATGCCTTTCTGTTCCATTAGCTCTTAGCCATCTGTTGCTTTGATTACACTATTACAGGGAATAAGTGTTTTGGCAAGCTATTTAGCTGTGTTGAAAAATCCTGTTTCTTTGCTTTCTAGTATTTTATTGCTGCTGTTTCTTTTTTTTTTTTCTCTCAACCTTTATAGTGCAGTGCTTCTTGTTATTTACTTACTGTTATTCTAAGAAACAAAAGTCTGACCTAGTTTGAGGACATGATGAGGTTTATGGCTGTTTATGGCTGTGCTTTATGGCTGTTTTCCTTTCCTGTGAATGTCCTTCCACCAAAAGAAGCTGTGTATTCCAAACATGGGCTGACAGAAGGTAGATATTATAACCTAACCATATTTAAATGTTTAGCTTTGGGATTCTTGCCTTTTAAGGCTTGAAATGTGCTTTTCTAGAGTCTGGCCAACGTGTTATGTCAGTATTACCTTCTGTAGAAGATTATAACATCTTAACCTCTCACTCCTTGCAACACTGCAAAGGTCAAAACAGGAAGAACTGGAAGATCATTAGAAAGAAGTCTGTATTCTCTGGCTTTACATTGTCAATTTTACCTTTTCATGTATTGCTCAGATTTTAAGGATGAACAGAGTAGAAGACAGATGGGGTGATAATGAACATAGAGACGTGCTTCCCTAAGTAGGTTCATTTTTAGGAGTTGTGATATACCAATTAATTTTTTTAAGGYGTGGACTTTTGGAAATGAAATAAAATACTGTTTTTAGACTGTAGCTGAATTTCATTGGCATTTAATTTCTACTTTTAGTTTTTGTTAATTTTTCCTGCAATTAAAATAGCTGAGTGATACTGCAAAGCAAGAATTCCAACAATTCTTAGTAAACTATTAATTCTGCTAGGTCAATTCAATAGGTCATTTTGCGTTGGCTGTGACTGAGGTGGCTGAGTTTCCTTTACTGCTTACCTGCTTGAGCTCTTTAAACTGCATTGCAACTTCTCCTGGAGTAACTTCTCACTTTTTTCACTTTTGGTGTCTGTAAGAGATGACTAAGAACTACTTGTAATTGGTAGCTGCAAGTGCTTACAAATCCTTCCTCAATCACTTCGTCTTCAAGTAGTAGTACTTGTCATTAGGGGTAGTAACGTTATTGATGGGAAATTATTTGAAGGAGGCAGTGTGTTGTAATGGTAGCAAGAAGAGGGGAGGAGGAGTAAATAGTGTAAATGAAGATCTGACTAGGGATTTTCAGCCCCGCAAAGGGGTCTTTTTTGGATTATTTAACTGACCTTGCAAAGCTGTACTGTGATGGAAATTGCAACTGCTATCTCATACAAACAAAATGATCTGTGTGAGGTAAACGTAGAAAAGTAACTGAAATAGTTCCTAATACAGTAAATCTACTATCAAATGAAATTATTTAATACTATGTGCCAGTCAAAGATACTCAGAAGTACCATTCTGGAAACTGTTTTTGCATTTACTCTGGAAGGACTGCAATAACCTTTTGTATTCCCTGTCAGAGAATATATGTTAGCTTGCAAGTTTGGTTATTTCAATGTGTGTCCTGTTCTAGGGTTATTGTATTTTAATGTTGATTATTTCTTGATGGCTAGGGAATGTTGTGTTTTTGTTCAAAATACTATTCATGGTATTTCTTGCTTGCCACATTGTCAGACCACTCTGTTGAAGTGATACCTGGACTAATTAGTAATTGTGGGTCTTCCTTCAGCTAAGCAATATATGTAATTCTTTTTGTACTGTGTTATGCTTTTAGTGCTTGTGTATGGGACATGGTAAACATTTTACCACGTAAGAGGTAAGGATGTGGCAGCACACTGAAATCACAGCTGTTGAGTAATATGTATATGTACATATATATATAGTGAAAACTTTCTGTTGTGTTCCCTCCACAGCCTGTCCTGCAGAATAATAAAGATTTTCAGTCAGAGTCACTGTTCTGATTTTAGTAAGCAAAACAGAAATGTTCTTGTGTACATTAGTAGCTATGGAACATCATTTCTAAGTGAGGGACTAGTCCAAGTTTGACTTCTCCGTATGTGGTGCTTCCAAACTGTCATGTGAAAGAACATTTCCTCCGAGAGCTGTTCTGATTATGTGGTGCAGGAACTTGTGAAATTTAACTGCATGACAGTTAGCAATTAATTAGATTTCTAACACTATTTCTTTATGAAAGTAGTTGTAATTGCCACAGGTGGTATTGACCATAAATATTTTGGACAATTAACACATCTTCATTTGAGAAGGAAGTTGACAGTCCACACAGGTGAAAACCCTGCAGCATGGGGTCCTATGGACAGATTTGCACTGGATAAAGAAATAATGACATGGAGTTCCCTAAGACAGCACTGGTTGGAGAAGAAAGGTCCACATGGTGAATCCCATACCCTGAGACAGTAGAGTGTGAGTTCAGAAGCTGCATTTATAGCACTTGAGCCAATTAGTTTTGCCTGTCATCCAGGTTTCTTATTTTTTGTTCAGCCTTATGCTAGGAATCTTCCTGTCCCCAAATTAGCTCAGTGTCATCACCACACTCCCTTGTGAGGAACAGGCTTGCTTGTTCAAGCTGTCTGTCTAATGATGAAAAAGAATATTGCTCTTTATTTAGCCATGCTTTCAGAAGATTGTTCTGATAACACTAGTGGCAATCATAAAATAAAAGACTACAGTGTTGGACATTATAAAATAGTTGCAGTGTTGGCAGTTGACAGAAAAAAAATGACTTGGTTGCATCCTAGGAGATATTTTCAAATTAGAAATGTGATATGTATTTATTTAAGTCTCTAATGACATTTCAATCTAGTCTTCACAGGGTTATTATCTTTGTGGGAAAGGAAGTGACCAAATGGGGTTCTGCTCTGCAGAATGACTGTAAATGTCATGCTGGACTGGACAGCATCTTCTGGGTTATTGAGCCTAGTCTCCTACTCTTGAAAACAACCACATGATATAATTGTGAAAAAAACATTCATACTTAATGACTGCATGTCACTTATTTTTCTTCTTGTCTATGATGGTCTACAGAACCAAATGGGATGGGATAAAATGAATCGAAAATGATGTTAGTAAAATGAACAGTTCTCAATGATAGAGAAAATGGGCAAATGCATTTGGTACGAACATCTCTTCGTAGTTGCTGCTGAATGAGTATCTTTATGTTTTGCTAAAACATAAATTGAAACATCCATGCCTTTTTTCAAGTGGTGGCTAATATCACCCTTCTGACCAAGCTATTTAATGTATTGTCTGATGGATGCTGAGAAACTTTGATGTTTTTAAAAATTTCTGAGAGTTGCTTTCATTGTAGAACTTGCTTTAGAACAAGTTGATTTTTTTTTTCTTTTTTTTTTTATATGTTGAACTGATGATTCACTGAGTCTTCCTAAGCTCTTAAATTTGTGGAATTTAGTTTCCATATATCTGTAACATATTATGTTGTGACATGCCAGATGGAGGAGTGCTTTGAATGGAAAGGGTATTATTGGTGGACTTAACTCCATCTCTCCTTAGCTCCCTGCTTCATTATAATTTTTGCAATCTGAAGATCACTGTAGTTAATCTTTGAGTAGGTAGTGTTGTAGGCCTACAGTTTGTGGGGTCATGGTTTTATTTCACTTGTGTATGGTTGTGTTTATGCACATTAGATTGTACTGTACTGCTAACATGTTACTAAATGCTGTACTATTTTTCTTTGCCCCCTACTCTCTTGATTGCCATAACTTTAAAGTTTATGGCATATGTACAAATATTTTTAGGATGCTGACTTATTGTGTAAAAGGGTGTTTTCTTGTAAGACGCTGCCTTGTGGAAGCATAATTGTGTCTTGCTGTTGCTCTAACTGCCCATACATTTTTACGTAGTAAAATCAGCCTGCTTTGTGTTTGGTAAAAACTACTACTTCTGAGCCTTCATTTACAAAATAAGACACTTAAAACAAAAAGGAACATAGGATCTTACGGACAGAGATTCTAAGGACAACACTTACAAATTGCTAAGTGTAGTTGCCTGCAGTGGCAGACAACTTGATTATAAAATACTGCTAAGAAACTCATTAAATTCCATCTCAAAAATAGTTATATTATTTTCCCTATTGTTCCTGTTGGATAGCTGTTCTCTGATGTGATTCCATTTTCCATTGTAAATCACTTCCGTAGTCAGTTTTTTTCTTACTTTGAATGCATGCTTTCCATTTGATAAAAATTGTTGCAATCTTTTGAATCTCAGAAATGTTTAGCTTTAAGCTTTCTCAAATAGAAGGAAAATATTAGGGGCAAATTCTTATAAATAAAGTCTGTTGGTAGTGGCAAATTCTGCAATACTGATTTTCAAATTTTTGTCCAGTGTGTATTAATGATAAACAGTCTAATTTTGAGATGTGTATGCAAGCCTGAAAGTATAATCATTTGTCTTCTTCCTGCTTTCCAACATTTTCTTTCCACATAATATTTTTTGTCCCAAGAGATGCTCCATTTTTTTTAACATACTGTCTAAACCTAGAAACTAGCTGTGCCTAAAAAATGCCGTTCTCTTAGGATTAGTGATAAACCAACAATGGACTTTATATAGCCTGTCTGGGGCATATAAAACACAAACTGTTTTTGAGGAGAGAAGAATACTATATATGAAACAAACAAAAAAGATATTTTATTGTACATTGTCAGGGTTTTAATATATCTCTAATTCCTGTTATACAAGATGAGTACATGAGCTAGAAGCCCTCTGTCAGTGGCCATGTCCACAATTTAAAGCAAATAAGAAATAGGCCACCTGCATAATCTTTGTTCTATTCTGATTTTAACTTTGGTACCAGATTTCGAGTGAATAGCAGGTTTCCATAATGATATGTTTTGGTTATTCCCTAACTATTCCTAACTTCAGAATGAATTGTTTGACAACTTTTGGCTAAAAACAGTTCTTTTGAAACATAGCTCAGGCTCTGTTGGAGCACATTTTTGTGTCTTTCTTGACCAGTAGCTGCAGAGTTAGTTTGCTAAACTATGATGTGGGAGCTCTGAGATTCATCTTTTGCCTGAAATTATTTGTGCCTATACTGCCTGTTTGTCAGGAAAGTAAGTATCTGACCATCGGTTATTCAAGGCTGGATAGTGCCCTGCTCACCTTTTGATGCTGTTCTATTTTTTTGTTAGTTAATATATGAACATTTACTAGAGTCTGACTGAAACCTGGTTGAGTGCTTTTACTATAGTAGTAAGGTATTGATTTTATATTACTGACTTGCTGCTTGATTTTATAATTGTGTAAGTATTCTGTAAGAAATACAACAATTTCAACAGGAAAGACTGGTAAATGAGGTAAGTCTTTTCTGTCTTTGCTTTCCTTCCTTTCAGTTTCATTCTCTTTCTTCCTTCCAGCTTCTTTTCATTCTATTCCCTGTCCTCTTCCCATTATATTTTCTTTCTCTTGTTCATTCTGTCCCCAAATTCCCTCCTTGCATTATACTACTCTTCATTTTCTGACATCCCATTAATCTTCCAGTCTTTATGGCTTACTTTCCCACCTCCACAAGCACACCCACAGGATGCTTAGAAATTTTACAGCATACCCAGTTGTCAAAAAACTAAACCTACAAGTCCCAGACCCATAATACTATGCTGGGAATGCTCATTGACTCCCACACTGTTTGGAAAAAGAAACTGGTACAGTTAGTATAAGGTCTGCAAACCATAATACATGCCCGATATTCCTTTGCTTTCCACTAAACCTGGAAACTCCTCATTGGAGTTGGGGAAGGAGATAGGATCTGGCTTTTTTGCTTCAACTATGGTTCTGATCTTTGCAGAAACTCTAGAAAGAGTGGCATGAATGCGTAGTTATAGTGCTGTGACCTCTGAAACATTAGGTTTGAGGAGAATGCACTGTTCATCAATGGATCAGAAAATCTGTTGCAGTAGGCGGATGTACCAGCAAGTGGATCCTCAGCATAGCAGCCACATCGTAGCTTTATTGCTGTGGTATCAGTGCAAGTTATGCACTGCTGAGAAGCAGATGAGCCCACCTGGTTTCTTTGACTCAAGAATGTCTGGCTAAGAAAACTGTGACCTGGGGAAGATGAAGCAGAGTTGCATTGGTCTTGAAGTGGACCCTTTTAATGTTAGTGGCTACTACTGCTGCAGCCACCAGCATGAAGAGTGCAATGGTATAAGGTCTCACTGCCACAGGAGAGTCGAAGTGGGGTTTCTAGTGGGACACGCCCGTGGTCTCAGATGCTTCTGCCCAGTCTGGGTGCTAGGATTTCTGCCAGACCATGTTCTTTACTGCTGGCAGAAGTCACTAAGAAAAATGACAAAAGACTGCACCTCTAATGTGTGTATGATCAACTGGTTGCCCCCTCCACTAACTGCCTGTGAATGCTAAATAAAAAAGCAATATTCAGTGTATGGATGACAGTGCTTAGTTTCCAAAGACAATAATTTGAGGCTTTTCTCTTGCTAAATAGCACCCATGCCAGTGTTCAGTGTTGCTCAGTGGAATTATCATCAGATTTAATCTTAAAGGTCTCTTAAACAACGGACCTGAATAGTTTTTGTATAGTTTTCACTCTCCTGTATTTTGGAAAAGCTCTGAACAATACAGAGACACTTGAGCTTTTTTTTTTTTTTGCAGGCTTTGGCAATGATCACTGTGTTGCTTTGCACTCTTAATTCTGCTATGAGGAAGATGAAGTTTTTGTCAGCGTTAGAAACAGAAATGTAGAAATACAAGCTTAAGTTCTGGAGTAGTAAGTAGTAGGGGCTTGACCTGCTTGCCTCTGCTTGTCCTTGGTTAGTACTTTTTTTTTAAGCCTGTATGACATTTAATTAACTGTTTGGCACTTAAATGACAGTACTGTAACAGGTACTGCGTGTTAAAACAATATTACTAGCTACACCATAGCTGAATATAGCTGTACTGTAACTAACCTTGGAATTATTGGATCAATCACTGGTAACCTACACCAGGTTAGATATTGCCAGCAGTGCTTCCAGTTCCTCTTTTCCCTTTCTTCTTATTCAGAGGATAGTGCCAAAGGAAGCTAAGCAAAGCATTGCTAAGCAATCAAAGGAAATCAGTCCTCTCCTTTACCCTCTATTCTCTGTTATGCAGTAAGGATGCCAGTTATTTAATGTTAAATGAAATGAATTACAAGACTGAACTTAAACATGAACTTGTCCAGTAAAATGATGCCTCATCATGGATAAAAACCCCTATAGTACAGTTAAAGGTAATAATTATTTTTGAAAATCTTCTTTCTCTAGAATCCTACTCAAGTGGGAACTGCTCTTCAGGTTTTCCATAACCTTGGGACTTTGAAGGATACCATTGCTAATGTGGTGGACGGATACTGCACAGTCCTGGAGGAGAACATAAAAAATGCTTTGGATATCAAAGTATTGACCCAACCATCTCAAACTGTTACAAGAGGTATGATACTTGTTTTATGGAGAATAACAACTGATATTTTTGACAGAAGTACAGTATGTTGTCAAAGGGAAGAAACTCTCACATCCAAGCCTGGTATAGGAACGTTTCCCTGCTTGCTTTAACCAGTAGAGGGTGGGAGTAGGCATGTCTCAGAAATCATCTAATACAAAGCCAAAATTGGGTCTGTCTGTTGTTATTGGGCTCAGAAGTTTTCCTTTATTCCCCACCCCTCCTCTTTTTCCTGACTTTCCCAGAAAATTGTCCTCATTAGTTTACATCTTCGCAGCATTGTCTTAGCAGTTTGTTGTGGAAAAATGAATCCAAATTCTGCTTTCTTTGTGTTGCTGGGAGGATCATGGGTAGAAATTACTTGCAAGCAATGGAACGAGCCTGAAACTACATTGTGATACTTTTGTCAGATGGAAATTGTTTCAAAGCAGTATATTCAATATGAAAGAATGTTGCACTATTAAACATTTAGTTCTCACATGTTAGCTCAGATACCAAAGAATACTGAGGAATTGGGTGGGCAGGCAAATTTGAACTTTGGCCATATGAACATTTAAAACTTTTTTAAAAAAGCTTTTGCAACAAGTTGGGGGTCCAAAACCATAATCACTAGGTTAATAAAGAAATACAGCCCCTCTCAAGGGAAATGATGGTTTAGAAGCTGCATGCCCTTCAGCTGGAATATCACTTTTTTTAGCAGTTCACCTATGCATTTAAGTCCTGAGCTGGTAATATCTGTATTTTTCACAGCTACCATTTCTGCCATTTCACTTTGCTATTACATCCTGCAGCAGTGCTCACTGGCATTACCTTGGTGTTTCTGTGGAGGTCTGAATTGGTAAAGCAGGCAACAGTGACGAACACTGAGGTATCCCCACTGAACTTCAGAGTTTAGTTGACTTCTCAGTTGAGACAACTGAGACCATTCACAAAGCTCTGTTTTGAAGCTATTTTAGGCTGCTTTGATTTTTTTAAAAAAATTCTTATGCCAGAGTGCATAGAGATCTGTATTTCTAATATTTTAATTTTCACATGTGAAAGCTGAAATGTGCTGGTGTGTGTTTTTAAAAACCATTTAGGCGGCCCTGGTAGAGCTGCTATGCCAACACCTGGGAACACAGCAGCTTTTCGAGCAGCCCTCTGGACAAACATGGAGAAACTCATGGATCAGATCTGTGCTGCTTGCGGACAGGTACTCAGCAGCTAATTCCTGTTTGTCTAGTCATGCAATTTTGCATATAAGATATTAGATGTCGCTTTTCCTCTCAATAAATTCTTTCTTACAGGTGCAGCATTTGCAGAAAGTATTGACAAAGAAAAGAGATCCTGTGTCACATGTCTGCTTCATAGAGGAAATAGTTAAGGTAAAGTTTTAATTTAGCTGAATATGTTTCAGTAATTCTGTTAAGGAAAATGTGATGAGGGAATGCTTTTGTTTACAATTTTACAGTTCCATAAAAATTTTGTAATTAAATTAATGGGAAAGTGTTGAAAGTCAAACTAACATTGAAAGCTGTATTTATGGTCTGTGGGTTATATCTGTAGGGTATAAACATGTTCTTTTTATAATAATTTCTTTTGTTTTCTTTAAAGAGAGCTGATAAGGCACCACTGTCAGTTTTTATTACTGATCATTAATGTCATTCCATAAAATACCATGTGATTTGAGTAATTAATTAAGTCTGTTAGTTTGCATAGGAAAATGTGTCTTCATCTAACACTTTCAGCCATCTGTTTCTCTACTTCTTGGCAATTTCTTCCTTGAAAAATAATCATGGCTGTTCTTTTGAATACCTATTCTTTTCCATTCAATTGCATTGTTTTCTATTCATATTTGGAATAATTTGATTAATGGTCTCCTTCAGTGTTAGGAGCAGAATTACTGAAGCTATCTCATCTACCTCAGTAGACGAGAAGAAACAAAAACAAAAGATGTGTTTATGCAGACATCTCCTTTTCCAAGTATATGGCTGGATTTTTAATTTACATGAATTTAATTTTTGAAATATGTTGGGGAAACTCTTCATATGCAAATGTGGTCTTCTCAACAGTGAAAGCAAATAATGAAGGTTAAATACAGCATTTAAGTTTATCTGTCTGTTAAGCCCATCTCCAAAAGACATTGCACAGAACATCACTTTTCTATGAGGCACTTCAAGCTTCTCTTTCTTTGTTGTAAAAAAAAAAACAAAAACAAAAAACAACACAAAACACCTCAAAAAGTTTATAAACTTTTAGCATATTTTCTTCATTAAAAAGTTTGATCTGGCAAAAAATATCTGTTGCTGCCTGAGTGGAGCCCTTCAGTAGATCAGCGTGTTTAAGGAGAAACATAGAAACCTAGAGACAGAAGGAGGAACTCTGGAAGGCTCAGGAAGAGTTTGGATGGAGAGGGAGCTTAGATAAATGAGCTTTCAGTGTTCATGAGTGTCTCCCACCCTGAGCCTGTGCTTCTCACTTTAACTCTTCCCTTTTGTAGAACAGCACTTGAAAAGGGGATAGGAGTTTTTCCAGTTGTCGAGGATGATAATAGAGGGAAGCCAAAGGAAATCTTTTATCATCCTGGAGAATAAATGAACAGGGAAAATGAATCTCAGTAGAAGCTAGATGCAGAATAAAGAAAAACTCATTAGAAAATAAAATAAAAGGCTTTTGGGTTGTCATATGCTAAGCATGTTCCATGATCTCTCTGATTACCCTTCCTTCCCTTTGACTTCATACTGCAAGATTGCATCTAAGTGACAAATTGTATTTCCCAAATAAAATCCATCTATTTGTTTCTCCACAGTTACCACTCTTCCAATTAGTTTGCTCTAGTGTCCCCTGAAAAAGGTATGGCACCAGCCTGCAGATGGGTGAAGTCACACCAAACAGTAGAGATGTTGTTTAGACAAAACCAGACAAGTACTACACGCTGCTGAAATTCAAGAGTGTATGTACAGATGGCTGTATGGGAGAGTATGAATTGTTGTGTACGTTGAAAATAGATATAAGTAAGAAATTGGTATTTTGCCGTTTACTAATGAAGATTCCATCTCATATTAATCCAAACTGAAACAACATGCTTTCCTCAGCAAGTGTTCTGGAGAGGAAGAAAAGTTGGATTTTCTTTATTGTATTCAATTTCAGTAATAAACTGAGCAAATGAACAAAACAAACTAAAGGTACTAACATTATACCCATTTGCTAGGGCAGCATGCCCACGCCAGAAGATAGGAAAACGAATCATCCACTCTACAGTCTGCGCACTAATTACTGTTACTGATGTCAACATTATTATTATAGTCATCTTCTGCAGCAGCTGCAGTACCACTTTGCCTGTCCATCTGCTTCCTTGTTTTGATTACTGCAGTGCAAGTATCATCCTAGGAAGCATAAGAGAGGAGGAGACCCAGCCTTTTTAAAGCACAAGTCCTTTAATAGCAAGGAAGGCACTTGCYTTTTTTTTTTTTTTTTTTTTTTTWWTCWTTYTYTTTTTTTYYWTTGGGGWTTTTTTKTKTYTTTCTCTTCACAGATAGCACAGCCTGCATTTTTTCTAATTTTGTATTATGATCTCAAACATGTGCTTTCTGGCCTTCTAATTACCTGTTACCATAATAATATTTAGTAGTGTTGTATCATGTTGTATCCAAAAATGTAGTTTTAAAAACACTTACTAATTAATTAAAGGATTCACAAAAACTCTCTGTTTAAAAAAAAAAAAGGAAACGAAACAAAAATCTGAGAGATGGAGAAACTGAGGCACAGAACTTGTAAAATTTATAAATACTGGAGTTCAGCAGGAGGGCGATGACAACACCCACATCTTTTCTACACTGTTTTCTCTTACAGAATTCACTTCCAAATTTTTCCACCATTAGATGTGGCCAAGAGTTAAGTGACATACCCAGGCTTACATGAGTATCATGGAAGAGTTTGGAGATTAAATTTACACTGCACTTTTTTCCACTCCTTCCCTTTGCAGATCAAGATTTTGGTATTTTTCCTTTGCCACAATATGAAATGAATGGAATTTTGAAAAGAAATCATGCACTTATAGTACACTGTAAAAACTGTTACATTTCATACTAGTAATGAACTACAGATTCATTATTAATCTGTAAATCTTAAAATTGCAGATTTAATTTCCAGAAAAGATCTACAAGATATTTAAAGGAGAAATACATTTATTTTAAGACTGAATGGACATTTTTGTGGTTTTATCTAAGAAAAAAGGCCTTTAATGACTAGATTTTCATTGAGGAGCAAGGCTAAAAGAATTCAGAATTCATTAAGTTCTGATTTCTAGTTTTAGGGAAAACGAATAGAGATTTAATTTTACACATTTTTTAAAAGGTAGGGTTATTGTTTTCATAATGTTGAGGGTAAAAATTAAAATTACAAATAAGATTTAAATAATGTAAAATTGATATTTTTGTTCACCTAATGACTGGTTATTTATATCACTTCTTTTAATTGCTTAATTCACCTTCAGAGAGCTAATAGGTTACTCCAGTTTATTCTGCTTTATTGCTTCTCTCTTTCAATGTGTAGTGACTAATCCTGCCTCAGCTGTTGTAATACCTAAACTACAATTGACTTCAGTGTAAGTCAGCAGAATTTATCTTTCTGTGACAGCCACCTTCCTAATTAGAGATAAGAATCCCTCTAAGCCCCTTGTAAAAGAGTTGAAAATGATCTCTGATCCTCATCTATTTTGGGTCCTTCACTCCTACATAGGCATCAACGAACAGTTCTGCAAAGTGAGAAGCAGCCTTAGAAGCAGCAAATAATTTTGTAGGGGGGTTTTGGTTTGGGGTGGTCAATAGAAAGGGTGAGCTGGGGTCTCTCTGCTGGGCAGAAGGGTACTCCCTGTGAGAGTGCAGATTTGCCCTTGATCGCCTTTGATCTGCTGATGTCCTGCTTGTTAGCAGCTAAGGCAAACCGCAAACCCTGTCATTTACGTAAGCCTCTGGGTAAAAAAGTGAGCTGAGAGTTGTAGGGAGTGTTATTATGTGCTTCGTGGAGGGCTCTTATCATTGCCTCTCCTGATGAACGTTTGGTGACTAAGCAGGCTATTTTCTTGAGTTGTCAAGATTGGCAATATGAGGTGTTAATGATACAGAAGGAAATGTCCTCATCATTACATAAGATAAAGAAAATAAATGGAAAATATAAACGTTTATTGCCCAAAGCGTACTTACATTTCACCTTATTTCTCCTCCCCATCCAAACTTGTTAAAAAATGTTGCTGCTTTGAAATTATTCACATCTAACATCACATATTCACATTCAGTTGACCCAATGAAAAAATAACCCCAAGTGGAAAAAATTGAAAAATAATCGAATTACTGCCTTATGTGAGTTCAGAAAATAATCTGGTTTTCACCTATTATTACAAGTATGTGATTTATTTTCCAGTATTTTTTTGTAGAAGCAGAATTGGATTACTTGCACATCATTTCTACTGTGGTTTCTGTTTATTATTTAAGCAATAACAAGGTACTTTGTGAAGATCTAAACACAGGTGAATGAGCAGGGTTTTGATCACCAAAATACCGAAGATGCTGTTTATTTCAAACCTACAAATTGTCCCGCTGAATTCAGTTGCAAGATTTTTGAGGCCTCTCTTAAAAAATCAAAAAGGTCTTACCAGTTAAAAGTCCTGATTCTAGTTTTGGATGGATCAGTGTGTCCAGACAGCCATGCTAAAAGTAATTTGGTTCTAATTCAAATGGGAAGGTCAGAGCCTGTGCAATGGTTTTCTAATGACATTGCGTTTCTCTAGAACTTTAATTCTATTTCTCTGACAGAAATGTGCGGCTGTAAATAAAAGGGATGGTGTGGAGGTTGCATGGGTTAGTAGGTTATAATGACCTTTGTTCTTTTTCACTTCTGGTTTGGTGGGGTTTGTGCAAATGGCAGTTCAGTGATGACTGAAAATTATTAACTTAGTTGGTTTTCAGTCAGCTTGCTA
Source organism: Phoebastria nigripes (assembly GCA_035582835.1). Classification (NCBI taxonomy): domain Eukaryota; kingdom Metazoa; phylum Chordata; class Aves; order Procellariiformes; family Diomedeidae; genus Phoebastria; species Phoebastria nigripes. Next base: position 102,291 of record JAYKAV010003466.1, on the reverse strand, counting down.
TTTGAAAAGAAATGCATTTATCAGAAGTGCCGCCTTTTATCATCATTCTTGTCAATCTTAACTGAGCAACTACGGGCTGAGTGGACGTGGTAACGAACCACCCTTTCATCCTTGGATGGGGTATATAGAAGTCAAGGTGAAAGTGTACTTCAAATTGCTGCTGTACATACTAAATCAGTTCCCTGGATAGAAGAAAGCTGTGAGGTCCCTTGGGTAGTTACTGGCTTTTAGAAACACTTAGTTCATTTACTCCCAGTTGATGCATATCTTGCAGGAATAGGGGAGGATTAATTAATGTTTTAAGTAGTTTTGAAGATATAGGACACTGTTTAAGACCTAAGTATTTTTGTTCCTTACAAATCAGTTTTTCTGAGGAATCACTTAAGAATGCTAATATTCTAATAGGGAAAATGCGCAGTCTTTATTTTCTAGTCAAGAAGGTTATATTTTTTAAAAAGACAGGTTTTGTTTCTTTTGTCAGCTGCATAAAGAGACCTTTTTAAAATGTTGCACTAAGTCTGGAAACTGTTACACCTTGGGTATAAACTGATCAACTCAGTGTAATGAAATTCTATGCCCTGCAGTAAAACAAAAAAATCAAGGTCATTTTTAAAATCATGGTGTCATTTATTGACATCGGTTCACCTGCAGTGTATAATGTAGACAACATTAGAAATTTAAATGCGCTGTTCTTTTAAGAAATTTAATCTCGACTACTTTGAGAAGATAGAAAAGGTTTATTGAAAACACACTTGGAATTTGTCTGTTTCTTTACTGATTAATTGCACTACTGAGGATGATGGCTTTTTGTTCACAGTCTAACATTTGGCAATTATGTTGCTATAGAAATAGTGCAAATAGATTTACTTATTTCTGTCCCATAAGATCTTGCTGTACAAAATTGTTAAATCATTTGCATTGTTGCTTTATTGGTGGAAAAAATATTTAGGCTGTCCTTTAAATGTCTTCTGTTTTTAGAGCGACATTCGCAAGTCCTGTATTTCTTTATGGCGGAGCCTTTGATTACAGATAGAAAACACTGTATGTATTAGTATGCAAAGCCTGATTTCAGGAGCCTGCAGCAACTAGCTGCATGGTGATATTCACTATATTGTTTTACATTTCAAAGAGGCTTCACGATAAAGATGTTTTTCACATTCTACTCAAACTATCAAAATTTCTACAGGGAAAAATAAGTTGGAAGTGATTGTCATGAAGTGGGAGCCGGTTTAGAATCAGTGGGTCAGATTTATTATTTGAATGTTAGAATAGCTATTTTAGACACACACAAATATGATAATTCACAGATGGGAAATTATACTTATTAAGTTCCAAATTTACAGTGTGGAGGAAATAGAGACATTTGTAAAAATAAATATATGTCTTTTCAGCATCTTCTTGCATTCTTGTCTAATACTGAATAAGGGGGGTACTTTCATTCTCATTCCTTCAATTTAGATTTAATGTCAGATACTAAATAGTTATATTAAGAACAGAACTCATGAGATTTCATTTCAGTAATAGCAAAGTTAATTAGTAGTTTGGTATGTTTTTTAAAAATGAGGTAAGCTGTTCTGTTTTTMTGTTTGACGAGACTTTAAATCAGTTTTCCAGGCTGCAGCATTAATATTATTGTAGAGTAACAGTGAATACAGATCTTCAAATATCTTTGCTCTTATGGTACTCGTACTCAGCCCACTATTGTTCAGTGGTTTATTAACTTACTGGTAGCTATTAGTGAAAATGGGTTATACTTTTTGAACTGTGAAATCAAGTCACTTTCATGTGAGTAAGTGGGAAGGGGTTTAGCACATGGATTCTGTCAGCCTGCAGTTTTTTCCATCAAAGATAATCTTGTAATCCTGCAAACAGGCAACATTAATCTAAATTTCAAATCTGTACAGCTGAGTAATAATGTCACTTCACACTATTAACAAGTCTGCATACATGCTATAATACAATGCACTAAAGATATAAAGACTACGGAAAAAAAGAATTTTTAATATGCAAGTATAAATGGTTTTTTTCCCCTGTTCATTCCATACCAATAAAAGAATACTCATCTGAATCCTTTCCTTACCACCAGTCATTGCATAGAAGATGGTTGAATCTGCAGTCTCTCTCAGTTGCACTGTGTGCTCTAACAGCCCTCTTTTTGAAGTTCTGAAACTCAGCTTTTTGTGAACATAGGGTTGCTCATGAATGGCCCAGCCAAATGGCTAGGCCCAGAGCGTGGTGATCAGTGGGGCAATGTCTAGCTGGGGGCCAGTAACTAGTCGTGTACTCCAGGGGTCAATATGGGGTCCAGTCCTGTTTAACACCTTCATTAATGATCTGGATGATGGGGCAGAGTGTACCCTCAGCCAGTTTGCTGATGACACAAAACTGGGAGGAGTGGCTGATGCTCCAGAGGGTTGTGTTGCCATCCAGAGGGATCTCAACAGGCTGGAGAAATGGGCTGACAGGAACCTCATGAAGTTCAACAAGGAGAAGTGTGAAGTCCTGCACCTGGGGAGGAACAACCCCAGGCACCAGTACATGCTGGGGGCCCACCCAGCTGGAAAGCAGCTTGGTGGAAAAGGACTTGGGAGCCCTCGTGGCCACCAAGTTGAACATAAGCCAGCAATGTGTTCTTGTGGCAAAGGCGGCGAATAGTGTCCTGGGCTGCGTTAGGCAAAGTATTGCCAGCAGATTGAGGAGGTGATCCTTCCCTTTATTCACCACTGGTGAGGCCACACGTGGAGTACTGTGTTGAGTTCTGGGCTCCCCAGTACAAGAGAGATGTGGACATACTGGAGAGAGTCCACAAAGATGAAGGGACTGGAGCATCTCTCCTATGAGGAAAGGCTGAGAGAGCTGGTACTGTTCAGCCTGGAGAAGAGAAGGCTCAGGGAAATCTCATCAATGTGTATAAATACCTGAAGGGAGGGTGCAAAGAAGCTGGAGCCAAGCTCTTTCCAGTGGTGCCCAGTGACAGGACCAGAGGCAATGGGCATAAACTGAAACACAGGAGGTTCTGTCTGAATATCAGGAAACACCTTTTCACTGTGAGAGTGACAGAGCACTGGCACAGGTTGCTCAGGGAGGTTGTGGAGTCTCCATCCTTGGAGGTATACAAAAGCCGCCTGGACATGGTCCTGGGCAACCTGGTCTAAGTGGCCCTGCTTAAGCAGGGGGGTTGGACCAGATGACCTCCAGAGGTCCCTTCAACCTCAACCATTCTGTGATTCTGTTGACTAAAATCTCTACCTAAAAGGCCAGTCAGCTGCTTTGGATTTGGCATCTACTATATGTAGACTTTTTCTGTCCTAGATTAGCAAAAGTGTTAAACTTTTGCCATTAGAATATTAAATTTTCACACTTACTATGCTTTTGTGATTGGGGAAAGACTTTTATTAGTTTACAACAGAAAGATTTACTTAAGAGAACCTTATCTTAAAATACAGTTAGCTAGTCTGTGTTCACCTAGAATGCACAAGCCTATGTTCGACTTTGCTTTCTTGAGCTGGGACAGAGCGAGCAGGATGAACTAGCACTGTCCAAATGTCTCCTGGCACTGTCATTATGCAGTATTATCACACATTCTTAATTGTTTTATCTAAAACCCCCTCTATTGTGGGGAATTTGCGCAATATTACTGTCTGTGCAGAGTATTGACTATAGTAACTTTATAGTAATAATTGAAACTAAATAGTTATACAAGGTGAACACATTTTTTGCCAGTTGTTGATTATGGCCCTGATTCAGCAAAGCACTTAAGCACATTCTTAATTTCACATAAATAAGGTATACCATGGAAGTCAAAGAGACTGCCTGCATCTATTATTCTAATAAGGGTAAACTTTGTTGAATCATGGCTTAGACTAATGATCTTTGTCCAGTTCATGTACACAATAAAGTGAGCCCTCCTGTTGAGAAAATTCATTGCCATTTGTGGTCTAGCCTGCCGGACATATTTTGTCTGATTTATGTGTGTAATTTCCATGAGCAAGTAATCCCTATGCGAATTGTATGTATGACTGAGTACTGAATTTTTAAACAGTATGAAAAAGGGTAAAATTATAGTGGATGGGCCAGACTGGAATCTGATTGTTGCGTTTTTTTATTTTACTCTACACAGATGCAAGTGGATTCCCTAGGAATAACATTTTCAAAAGTAGCTAAGTGCTTATAGTCCGTATGTCTTTCAAAAGCATCTTTCTGTCCCCCTGATTCTGGCCAGCTGTCCAGCAGGTCAGAGTGGTGGAGGGTTGCCCTAGTTTATGTTGCTGGCTGTTGTTCAGTTCGTTTCTGAAAGCAAAGAATTGACAAGAGGAAGACAGATCTAAGCTGTCTTGCACTGTCCAAGGAGTTGCATAGGGGCTACTAAATCATTTGAGTGCCTGCTCAGCTGTATCAGTTCTGGGGAATAAAGTGGTCACTGGGCATAGGAACAGCAGTGACAGTATTCTTAATTTCCAGTTTGGGTTGGTAGATTATTAGTTTTTGTAAGTGTAGTTTAGGTATAGGAGCATTTTCACAGCAGATTTTTATGAAAAAATAGCCAGTTCTATGGCTGATCTAAACCTGCCAACCATTTTGTAGTGGTGCAAAGTATGATTTATGTGCAGATTTTGTCTGCTGTGAGATCAAAATAAAGCTGTGAATGATAATACCATCAGTTCAAAAATGCTGAGTTAAATGGATCTGCTTTCGGGGGAAAATCCTGTTTTGCCATTATAGTCCTACAGTTGCTTGCAATTAATGTCCATAGATTTAATTCAGTTGTATTCCATGATGGGGAAAATATGTATATGTCAACCTGAATCTTGCCTGTCCTCAGTTTTAGATACCATCAATTACAGTTAAGGTTCTTTTGTTGAAGAAAGAACGTATTGCATGAAAAGAGGCAATAGCATTCTATTATATGCTAAAGTGTAATAATTTCCTTCTGAGAGACTTTAAATTACGTATGGATGTTTTATGTAGGATTTCTATATATGCAATATGCACCCGAAACAGTTTTGCCCCAGATAACAGTACCAGACCTCTTAACTTCCAAAGGTTTATGTGTTCTCTGCATTATTAAACACATACACTGATGGGGGGGAAATATGACAGAATGGTGACCTTTTTCCAGTGTTGTTCGTTATGGAATAGGAAACTGTTAGAAAATGATTGCCACAAAGCTGAAAAGATAATCGGATGCAGTTCATTACTCATCTTGTCAGCTGCTCCTGCTACAAGGGATTGTATCACAAGATGTTAATCTGCTTGTGACTAGATTTCAAAGCAAGCATTTTTATTTTGGAGGGGGTGTGAGTAATTTAACATCTTTCAATTTTATTTCATTTTCAGAAGCAAGAGAAATGGAAAATTCCCAATTTAAAGTCTCAGAATATTAATTGATAAAAATATTAGTACATCCTTGTGGGTTCTGTTACAAAAATATGATGCAAAAAGCTGTTTAATTGCAGAGGTTGTTCTTTTTAAGCTAATGATGAGGTAGTGTATTTCTTGAATAGTGGAAGTTAGTCTGCTAGCACACTTCAGTGTGTTCTGCAAGACATCAAGTATAGACACAAGACAGAGTTGCACCAAAAAGAATCCCTTCTACACATTGAATCTCTAATGTGGATGTACCCAATGCTCCCATACATTGTCTACCAGTGAGAATATTTGGTGTAAGTGTAGAGGAGGACCAAATTCATTACTTACACTCTACATCATTACTTACACGCTACAGATGGGAAGATGACAAGAATGCAGTTTTAGCTAGATGACATTTTCTGAAAGTGAAAGGCCCAAAAGAGCAGTTACTTTCTGATACTGTGAGATGTTGCTCACGGTGCTATATGAAGCATAGGGGAAGGCTTATAAACTTTCCATTACAGTAAGATGAGCCAGTAGATGTGCTGTGTACATTTCAGGCAAGCAGTACTGCCCTTCCTCTTCCACCTTTGTCCTGGCTATCTTCTTAAGTCCTTGAAGAAGTTGTCCAGTACAAGGAGAGGGACATTCTTTTAATTTCCTGCTACGCTGCAGAAAAACACTCGTTTTGCTACCCTTTTCTGTGTCATTTTCTAGTGTTGATTATAGTCAAATGGAATTGCATATTGTATTTTAAATAGTTAAATTAAAATTTCCATTGTGATCTACAGGCACAGATGTAGTCTTTATTAGAATACATTATTTAAAAAATAATCTGTAAGATACTTAAAAGTACTTAAAAAAATAATATATTGAGTTAATGTGTAAGCAAAAGAAATTACAGGTTTAAACAAAATAAATAAATGGTTTCTGGATGCTCATGGTTGCATATGGCACTTTTTACTCCAGCAGGAGTATCTAATGCTAATGCCTTACTGTATTCCAATTTCGGTAGCTACAGTCCACCCACTTAAATACCCCCTGGTGTATGCGTAGGCAACAGTATTCTCTAGTTCCTGCCGCAAACTCTTACATGGTCTTTTGTGTGCTATTAATCAGCAGCTATATTTCACCTCCTGAGTGACTGCATCTCAACACTGGACAAAGTGAAATATCGTATCTTACATTATAGAAGCAACCGGTAATTACTCTGTAGATAGTGTTTTTAGTTGGTCCAAAACTRGGGCATTAATCATTTTTTCCCTTAAACATTTTTGACTGAGTAATCAATCAGTATGAAATGTTATGTGAATTTTCCACGTAGCTTTTCCCCTCTGTTTCTCCTCATACATAATACAGTTGGTTAGCTGAGATGTGAGGGCCTTCTTTACTACAAAATTCTGATACAGTTAATGAACACCATTTGCCCAGGTCAGAAGACACAAGCTGATGGGCAGAGGCTTAATTGGTACAGCTATGGCTACTATGCAAATGTTTACACGAGTACATATGTATATATGTCTGACTTTATATTATATATGTATGTATATTGGTACATACAAAAGTTACATATTTTCACAAAAACATTAAATGTCGTCAAATGTATGTTACTGTTACTTGTTACCATGTTGAATCTGACAATTAAGATAGAAATGTCGATGTGGAGGAACTACATGCAAGTTTGTTTTCAAGACCGTTTAATCATTGCATTTTCTGCTGAGGCTATGACAGAGGTGTAGATGGTGATTACAGTAATGAAAAAAAAACTTGTTTGAAAGTGCTCTGTAAGTATTTTTCCACCTCCATTAGGTTATTTTGAAATTGAATTGAGTTACCATGCTAAATAGGCAAACATTGTTCCAGGTTGGGATAGAGAATATGAAAGCTAATTAATTTACTCTTATAGCTGATGTGAAAGGCCATTTGTTTTATAGTAATTTTCATGTTTTAAATGTGAAACTGTGAAATGAATAACTGAATAATTTCACATTTATGCTATAGTAATAAATTTGCAAAATAACCAAAGATATTTTATGCAGTGCACCTTCTGAATCATTGTCTAATATTATAATTTTACTTTGCCCATTTATGAAAATCAAGTACAATTTTACAGAAAATACAAACATAGCTATAAAATAAGTTACTTCAGTTTCTAAATCCATCAGTGTCCTCAAGCAGTCAAAAATGAGATTCTATCATCCCAGTTTATTTTAGTATTCTATGTTAATTCTCATACATTTTACAAGTATGAGTCCAACAGCATAAAAGATGTTCTCTCTCAATTCTTAACACATGACCCATAAATTTTATCTATCTTTGAATATCTTTAGAGATAAGGGGTAGGGTTGAATGAATTCCTCATCTAATCTCAGAATTTGTGAAAGCATTCTATCTGATAATCCTTTTTTTTTCTTTTCTTTTTTTTTTTTTTTAAATTTTTCAATGTCACAGTGTACTTTTGACTGATTTTCAGGTTTTATATCAATTCTTTTAAGATGATAGTTTTGTAACTTGCAGTCTTTCAATGACCAGATCTTCAAGTGGGATGCAGTGGTACCCTATTAATGGATGACATTTTAAACACCTTCATTGCTTTGCATGTTATTGCCAATGCAAGTGAATAGACTGCATTCTTTCTTCCTTTGTCATCTTTAGTAATTCAATCTGGAGTAGCTGGACTTTTATGTTTGATAGCTAATCTCCTCCTTTTTGTGGTGCTGGGCAGTGCAGAAGTTGAACTGACACTTTAAAAGGACTTGTGTTATTAACAAGAACTAGGGTTGTTTGGTTGKTTTTTTTTCATTTTTCTCGTAGTGAAGACGCTGGCAATGCCAAAAGGAAAGCTGAGAAAATGCATCCCTCTTTGACAGCGATTTCAGTGTTGAGCCCTTTGCTTAAACCCATCTTTAGCTGTGAATGTTGTGCTTTGATTTAAAACCTTGGATGTTTCAGAGTGAGTCAGGATAGAAACAGCCAAGTGCCAGCATAAGATCCTTAGAATTGCTGACACTTGTCATCACTGCTGGCTGTTTCACTTTTTCATTCTGAGCACTTTTTGCTGATTATCATTACTATAGTGATTTGGTCAAACTGGTTAATTTATGCAGTAGGATCAATACATTACATGTGTACCATGCAACGAAGAAAACCATTCTGTCCAGGGTGAGCTCACCGCTCCCATGAAAACACTGGACAGCCTTCCAAGTATCTAACTAGCGGGCAGGACAGGATACCCATCGTCATCTCTTGTAATTTTTTCTCCCTCAGACACACAGACAGGAAGAAAGCAAAAGAGAGAAAACAAAATCATGCTTTAATGCTTGAGCTTAAGTGCAAGATGTTGGGGGGAGTAAGGAAACAGCCTGCWATTTCTTGTATGTCCTTTTTGCAAGAATATGCTACCTTGTTTCCACTTCTGACAGCAAGCCCTGTCGACACAAGGAGGTGAAGTGTCAGCTGTGAGGTTCACTGTATTTTCATGTGTTTTATGTTTTTAGAAACAGGAAACTGTTCTGTGCGAAGCAGAGCAGCATGCACTGGTTTTGGTCCCTGGTTGGTGTTTGCAAGCATGTTGTAATGGCAGTAACAATAATTGCTGTGATGTAGTCAGCATGAGAACGCCCACGGAATGAGAAGGTCACTGCAATGCAAAGAGATTTTCTAACACAGCTCCTGAGGTGTACTGCTTTGGTCTACACTCATGCCCCTAGAAAGCTGGGAGCATTTCGCTCAGACTTGAAGGAAAATATTCCATTTGAGAGAAGACTGAAGCTTTTGGTTTTGTTTTCTCCAATATTTTTCTAGCTTTAAACTTGAGGAAAACTTCTCAGACTTCATTTACTTAGTTTTTATTCTCAGTGATGGTAGAACAGCTTTGACTGGGACCATTTGCATTGTTTAAGGTTCTTTGAAAAGAATATGTTTTGAAACTTGTATTTCTTTTGTCCCTTGCTATCAGGATGGCCAGTCTGATATTTTGTACAAATTTTGGACTGCAGTAACTCAGACACTTTCCTCTCAGTTTCAGTCAGCAACAGACTGTAAGTATTCAGTATAAATGATTTGTAATATGTTCTGTAGTTATTTTGAATCTCTCATTTCAGTAAGCCCTTTGCTCATTATCTCCTCTGCTAGAACTATAGCAGTGGTTCACTCAGTGCGGGGTCTGTGAATTTAAAACTTCTTGGGTTTGTAACCAAACAGGGTGATCCTCCTAAGCTATGGTTGAATTTTCAGAAAGAAATATTTTCTGCTTCATTAAGTAGTCATTATCGAATAACAAAAACATCTTTTTGCAACTGTATGTGGAGGTAAAAATGTTTGGAATGGTACATTATACTTTCCAAAGTGAATGAGTTTGTCAAATTCAAAAATAGTAATTTGATTTTAAAGAGCAGTTCTTACAGTCTTTTCTTGTTAAACACTGCTTAGTTGTAAAAACCTGATTTTAGCCATTTTTGGATACCTTTATAAATAGGAGTTGAGTTTCTTCAAAATTGTGTCTTGTCTAAATATAGCTAAATGGCTGGTGTTCTGACTATTCACGATATCCTGAACATATGTAATACATAAATGGCAGATACAGTCAAGGAATGTTAAATAAAAATCATGTATAAACGTAAGACAGTACTATTACCAGTACATGCTAAGGCAGCATGCGATTGGATCATAAGCCCAGGTGAATTTGGTGCTTTCATAAATATATCTTTCATGTCTGTATAGAGTGTATAAAGTTAATCTTTTGCACATACAGATAAAGTGCGTAAGATTTGCGTTTATCTTTGTGATCTCAGCTATTGCATTGGCCCTTCAAAATTTGGTCCTTCCAGGCTTTATAGCAGCAATATAATTCTGAGGAACTAGCTGGTTGATTCATGTTCAGTGGTTGCTAAGTAACTAGACGATCCCCAAAGAAAATGTATTCGTCTTGTGTTAAAACATATTAATTTTACTGTTTGCTTTATGCATTACTTTAACAGCAGTATGTACATACCCAGAATCTCATGTTCAAACCGAACATGTGCTACCTGTTTTCAGCACTCGGTTTTAAGATTGTAAAATTGTGACATCAGTTAATGGGATCAATCAACATTTCAGAAGTAAGGGAACTCTTACATTTTGTCAGAAGTACTTTGTCTGACAGCTATTTAAAAATATTTTATTACTTATGATTTTTAATAATGTTTTTTATATAAATGTTTAGAGGGAGTGGTTGGATTTTTGAACTGTGAATGATATTTTTACTTTGCTATAGCTGAGTTTTGGGGAAAAAATGCTTACAGCGAGTAGACTTTTTCATTTAAGAGACGCATCTGTATGATAATGTTCATTTTTAACATAAAAATTCTAAGTGATTGAATCCACTGACATCAGTCACAGATGGATCATATAGATCAGAGGAACACTAGACAATATCAGAAAAATAGTGTAAAAATAGGAATTCATGGCAGTTCACAGAGTTTGATAATAGATCATGATCTGCTTTTGTGAGGTTGGGACAGTCTTTATAAACATAGCTTCGTGACCTAAAATAACTCTGTGTTTGATAATAAATGTGAATCCTCCAGTATTCAAAATAAGAATATATTTGAGTTGAAAGATAGGCTGGGTGAAATGGGGCAGATGTCTGGAACCTGAAAAACCTACGAATGAATGGAACAGTGTTAATCTCCTAATGTAACGGGAAATCCATAAAGTATGAGTGATGTTAGATCAAGATTAACATCAGTTGCTAAAACAGTTGTACATTTGTTTCATTTCCTGTTACTTGTGGCGAGCCTTTCAAGGCTGAAAATAATGCTGATTTTTCTGCTGGCTTTGTCATTCTTTATTTGACAAGTTTAGGAATTGCATTTTGGGTACCTTGTTTTAAGAAGTGTGTGTAAAAGCATATGCCTCCCTCATCAGATTTCTTAAGACTTTGGTTCATAGAAGTTAWCTTTGTCTGTTTTAAATGGGTATCTTCAAAGTTGCACAGCCCCATGCTTTTCCCCCATCAAGCTATTGTTAGAAAATCTCTAGATTTGGAGAGTTCTAATCACACTTTGGACTTAAATGAATGATAATAGTAATAATTAAGTTTGATACCAAATGTTTCACGACCATGATTAGTATCTTTATTGTACAAAATAAGTTTTCCATGTCCAGTCTTCCAATTGTGGGTTTTATGCTGGTGCTTTAGATATGTACCTTTGTCAACTGCATTTAATGTGATAGCTCATGCCACTTTGAAATTAATTATAAATATTACATTATTAATATTAAAGATAGGATAACATTGTATATCATTCATTGATGTAAATGCAAGGATACAGGTTGTTTATATGAATCAAAAAATCAGTTTGAACTTAGCAATGTGTATTGCTTACTGCTTTATTTTGCAGCCTCTATGTTTTTGAAACAAGCTTTTGAAGGAGAATACCCTAAATTACTGAGGCTTTATAATGACTTGTGGAAGCGCCTGCAGCAATATAGTCAAAATATTCAGAGGAATTTTAACACAAGTGGAACTACTGATCTCTTTGCTGAACTACAACAAATGGAAGAAGATACACAGGACATATTCATGCAAAAAAACCAAGATTATGAGTATGTACTATGAACTCTAAGGCAATAAAATGTAAAGCTTTGCACCCTGCAGGAAAACAGAATATTTTTAAGAACTTAGTGTTATTCAAATTGTCAGAGAGTGAAAATTTTAAAGGCTTTTTTTTTCCTCTTGCAGTTATTACTTTAATACTATTTTAGAGCTGTAGGATTTTCATTAGGTTATATAATTAACAGTGTTGGATTGTCTTGTCTTTCACAAAGTCCCTGACTTTGGAACTAGTTTTATCTTTTTGTCTCTTTGGGTGAAAAAAAAGGCAGAATGATGAAAATTCAGTTTTGTATGTGTTGCAATTACAGCAGTRGCTTTCTCTTAATGATACCACAATCATTGGTATGTGACAAATGCTCAGTTTGTTATGATKCACAGTTTTTATGTTTATACATTGTAGAATAAACATGATCTGAGTGTAGATATCAGAAAGATCAAACTGAAACAGGCTCATCAAGTCTATTAGGACTTCTAGACTTATGTAAGATAAAATGAATATTTTATGTGAGATTTGTATTGGCTTAAATGTGTTCCTGAGCAGTCAGTGGGAGACTTACCATTGACTTCAATGGAAGCAAAGTAAAGAGTTTACCAAACTTCTGAAAATGAGGTAAAATGTTTGAGAGCGCTACTGCTTACTCATTTTCACAAATAGAAATACTAAAGACTGAAGCTTATTAAAGGTAAATTTAAGAAGAGTTTCTATTTGAAGCTTTCTATACCCATACGTATACCAGGAGATACTTTTTTTTTCTTAATATATCATTGAGTACAAGCTGTCTGCTAATGAAATATGTGAATATAAAAAGGTCTTTCATTGCAGTTCTGGATATCTTGCTGATATTTTGCAGATGTTTTTAGCACTGTTTGTCTCAAGAACACCTTGAATTAGGGATTCCACGTAGGTCTTACAGAAAGTACTGAGAGCTGTATTGAACTACACAGAATGGCTCCCTGACTAGTTACATGGTTCAGGTGAAAAGCAAGGTGTAGACACTATTAAAATCTTTTCAAGTGCCTGTGTTTAAAGAGCAGAAAGAAAAACCAGGTTCAATACTGCAAAGTTTGTATGGTCTGGAAAGATTCAATGCTATTGTGTATTTTAATTTAAAATGTAGTAATTTTGTCTTATACCCACAGTCCAGAAAAGGCCTTGAAAGATTCACTGCAACAATATGAAGCTGCTTATTTGTCAAAATCCTTATCTCGACTCTTTGACCCCATCAATCTTGTCTTCCCTCCTGGAGGTCGGAATCCTCCTTCTTCTGATGAGCTTGACAGCATCATTAAAACTATAGCCAGGTATGCATGTATAATACATTGCAAAATGTAATCTTCAACATGTTTTTTCTCATAAGTTAGAATTTTAGAAATGAGACTTCCTTAGCGGTAAAAGGTTGATTACTCTTCAGTTATAAAACTGGTTAGTGTAAAAATTAAGTCAGGATTTAGAATAGAATGGAATAGAATGGAATGGAATAGAATAGAATATTTCAGTTGGAAGGGACGTGCAACGATCATCTAGTCCAACTGCCTGACCAATTCAGGGCTGACCAAAAGTTAAAGAATATTATTAAAGGCATTGTCCAAATGCCTCTTAAACACTGACAGGCTTGGGGCATCGGCCACCCCTCTAGGAAGCCTGTTCCAATGTTTGGCCACCCTCTCAGTAAAGAAATGCTTCCTAATGTCCAGTCTAAACCTCCCCTGGTGCAGCTTTGAACAATTCCCACGCGTTCTACCACTGGATACTGGGGAGAAGAGATCAGCCCTTCCCTCTCCGCTTCCCCTCCTCAGGAAGCTGTAGAGAGCAATGAGGTCGCCCCTCAGCCTCCTTTTCTCCAAACTAGACAAACCCAAAGTCCTCAGCTGCTCCTCATAGGACATGCCTTCCAGCCCTTTCACCAGATTTGTTACCCTCCTCTGGACACATTCGAGTAACTTAACATCCTTCTTAAATTGTGGGGCCCTGAACTGCACACAGTACTCAAGGTGGGGCCACACCAATGCTCAATACAGCGGGATAGTCACCTCTTTGTTATGATTTATAATCTATTACAAGTTTTATTATTTATTATTATTTTCTGTATTTTGTTTTTCTGGAATAACTGAAATTTTAATTTAAGTTTTACTGTTTAAGCTTATAAAACATCAGGAAGAGAAACTTCACACGTATTGTAGATGTCCAATATCTTAATTATTCTGACTGTGTCAAAGGGAAGATGATAGTTGCTTGGCTGCAAGTGATAATACCTGATGTAAATATTCTGTTAGCGTGAAACAGCAAGATAATAGATAAAGATGATTATTCCAGGTAGAATTTGTAAAATGAGATGCTTAAATTACCAATGGTGTATTTTCCCTTATAAGATTTTGGTAAGGACTACTCTGTTTAATACAGTCTGAAAATGATGGGCGTTTTCAGTATGTGTATGTGAGTGTGTGTGTGTAATATTAAATACTGACACTGTACTTGTGACTGGGAGTTGCAGATGCTCAGAACATGCCTGTTGGTGTGGTTATTGATGTTTTTTTGCTCCTTGCAGAGGAGAAGGGAAAACGACATGAAAATTATGAAATTTCAGCTGAGTTTTCCAGAGTGACCTTTAGCTAATGATGTTTGGGGCCCTGCAGAGTTCTCGGTGAAGGTTATTCCTATGTCAGGGTGCCTAGTGTCTCTCCAGTTCTTGGGAGAGGTTAATCTCATCACTAGCGACATGATGGTCCTTGTGCTTGTCTGTTTTCAGTAAGGCATTTATGAAGGCAGCCCCAACCAATGGAGATCTGGGGGATTACATGAACAAGAAATACTGGAAGCGATTTAGAACTCTTTTCCTTCTTCCGTTTGTTCCCTGTCATTCCTTTGGGGCCTCTGTTACTATAAAGGATTGCCAAAAACACAGCTTATTAGTTGTGTCAAGCTAAGGCGTCCCCTGGGTATTTCTGCACAGCTCATGTAATTCCAGAGTTGAATGACTGTGTATTCACCTGTAATGTTTGAAGGCTGCTGCCAAAGCTTGAATGTAGTTAATTGCAGTCAATATTTTTGAATGGCTTACTAATAGTGATTTCATACTGAAGTGTCATTGCTAAACTTTGCTCATTTTTACTAGAATAGGAACACTGCACATAAAATTCCTAAATGACTTGTTAAATTGTAAACTCAATTACGGTGCTTAGAAAGACTTGGTTGTATGTGTTACTCTCTCTAAATTGACATGCCACGTAACTACGTATTCATAGTTAATTCTTTATCAATTAAATACAGCACTGTTTAGTTGTTAATTAAGATTTGTAATCTTTGATTCCAGTGAGCTAAATGTGGCTGCTGTTGATCCAGACCTGTGTTTAGCTGTGGCAAAAAATGTGGCAAAGACCATTCAGCTCTATGGTGTAAAGTCTGAGCAGCTTGTAAGTAATTTTAAATTTCTAAAAACTTATGTTTTTCTATGTACAAGGTTCTGGTTTTTGTAGATTTACAACATAACAGTAAAGCAATCTAGATAGATAAAACCTTCAAATTGGCTTTCCATTGTTATTTGGAAACATTTTCAGTTAAATTCTGCCTTCAGATAAACACAGTCTATTGATAGCAGTAAAATTTGTCCGTATAACTCCAAACTGAATTTGCTATATTAATTTAAAAAAATCAGAATTGTAGTTGTCGTTAAGTAAAATTAAGATAATTCAATTCAGTTTAATATTTACCAACATTTGATATTCCATCAGTTACATGATACATCGTCTTTGTGGTATTAAAATCTGGACTATTCAAATATATTTTTTCACTATTTGCAACAAAATTTGGGCATTTTTTCCATATATTTATTATTTGCCATATATTTAACTGACCCTTGATTTGTTTGCATTTGTCAAATGCTTCCAGTCATTTGCCATGCACTGTTATCTAGTGTTAAACTGAATAGAGGAAGGATCCCCAAAGCCTTACCCTTTGGGTAAGGATCCCCAAAAAGCCAATGGATAGTACAGTGAATGTCATCGTCATAYGAAAAAATAGTTTTTAAGATCAACAATTTTCTCATGAAATCTGTTGCTGACATTTTAATGCTTTTCTTATGAAGAGATGAAAATTAATTTTTGCAATATGCAGACCCACAAGAAATGACTAACTACTTGTATTTGTAAACAAGATTTTCACTTAAACAACATTAAATCTGAAAGCAAACTCAGACTCCAGTGACACTCATTTACTATATGGCTCATTTAGAGAGAGACACTTGCTAACAATTTTTTGTCACAATTGGCTACAAAACATTGCAGCAGTTAAGTTAGTATGGATTCTGTTTACCTTTTAGACACCTGCTGTCTCTGAATAGCTTTAAAAAAATTGAAATTCAATAACATATACCTTGTTTACCATGTCTGGTGGATGAATTGTATTGGAAGTTTGCAAACTAGTGTGTGGAAAAGGAACGTAGGTGAAGCAGTCATGAAGACCATAAAGTATATTTAAAATTTTAAAATAAAAATATGTGTTTACATTATTTTGCTATATATTTAGAGCATAGTGCTTAAGTTGGGTCTTCCTTTAAAGACACCAAATCATGGCTTCATAATTTCAGAGTGAAATTTGCTCATGAGAGAAATCAGGATTTTTAATAGGTTGTGAGAGTCATCATGAGTAAAAAATACTACACTTGTGTCTCTATTTATCATGGAGTATAGTGTCAAATAGTGGCATTCAACTGGAAAAAAAAGACATATCAGCTGTAACTGTGAAAGCACCACGGTCTGTTGTGCTCATCATCRCTGTTTGAATCTGGCCAGTGGCTTGTTCGAAAGCATACATCGTTTTGTGATTAGCCAGCTGGCAAATTCTTAAGAAACCCTGAAAAAAAGGATATGTAGAAATAAGCTTACAAGTATATGATTTGTGGCTTTGTATTAGCTGACCTTAAACTAAAAGAATGTAGGAGTAAAGAGGGAGTCTGAGCCCTTGAACTTCTTGAATTTGACAACTGAAAATAAAACCTGAAACTTTGAAAAACTAAGTGACAGGATTAGTCGAACTGGCAGAATGAACATGAATGTCCTTCAAGAATATACCTGCAAATTGTAAACCAAGATCAACTATGTATCACACAGCTACATGTTTTTACTTTTTTTTCTTTCCTTACTGATAGACCTTACAAAATTAAAAACTGGAAGGGCTCAACACAGTTGCCAGGGCATAGGTGTATAGTGCCATCTTTAAAGTGCTAAAATAGCATGCCTAGCCTCCAGCTGCCTCTCCAGAAGGGCATGGCTCTCCCGCTTGTCCTGTGCCATGCTTGCCAACCCTGTGGATATAATCTAGAACATCTTAACTTTTTTTTTGTTCCTGTTTTTGGGAAGACAGATTGAGCCTGAAATGTGTACCATGTGTAGAACAGGAGCTATGTCAGACAGCACTGTATCATTATGTTTTAGTGGTGTAGCCAAGAATGCAATCTTCATTCAGTCTTGCAATCCAGCCTCCAACAATAGGTTTCTAAAGCTGAGAAGGGTGACCATGTAACATTTCCACTCAGATGCTTAATTTCTGATAGCTATAGTAGAGCATTGCTAAAGATGGAAATTTAATTTCCTGGAGGAATTCACAATTGAGTTATCTTCCAAATTAAAAGTAAACAAAAGAATCTCAGAATTCTCCATGAAGGAAGCTTGGGGGGGGGGGTGCTTTTAAGAGTCATTAGAAAAATTTTTTTTTTAATGTTGTTGTAATATTGCAAGGTAGATTTGAATGGTGAAAAACTGAAATGTGCAGTCGTAAAAATGTTGAGACATTCTGATGTCGGGGTTTTTATTTATTCAATTTCACAAAAAAAGGAATTGCAATTCACGAAGATTCCATTGCTGTTTCTCCAGTTAGCTTTAGATAGGACAAATAACAAGAAAAATGTTATTCAAGACTCAAAGATTTTACCTTCGAGTAAAAGCAGCATCTAGCCATCTGTACATATAGTACTAAAGCAAAAAAAAGTAAGAAAAGATGGCCTCTTCCTGTGAATCCAAGATGTTTGTTTGTGTTACTTGTGACTTCGTACACTGCTGGCTTTTGGTTTTCAGCTTTCCCGACACCAAGAACTAGCTGTTGCTGTGCCTGAGACCTGTTCTTGTATTAACCAGTTCAAATGATTTCAGAGAAGATATAAATAACCCTCTGTGAGCCATAGGTAGATATATTCTGCTGGGTGAATCTTTAGCTAACCCCTTGCTGATGCTTGATGTGGTTGGTGTATGCCATGAAGCGTTCAGAATTATTGTCCTAATTTCACTCAGTGTAATTGCAGATGTTCTAACTGTACAGAGTTTGAAGGGATAATTATACATTGCACTAAATTTAAAAAAATATTTCTGTTAATTTAGGAATATTACCTTTCAACTTCACCACCCATCCTGTGTTTTGTTAGGTGATGCTGAGGAACAGTGCTTGGTATATTCTCTCTGTGCCATTATTATTTTGTCTCTCACTCACATTTTCCCTAAATCAGGCAGCCCAAACATCTTCATAATGATTACAGACACTGCGAGGTTTCCGTTTAGTCACCATTTCTACATCCTTCTCATTCCAGATTGGAAGAGAGATTAACAAATCTGATCATCATGTTTTGGATAAGAGCAAAATTTTCCTCTTCTGCATTTGCACATTGTAATCCGTTGCTTACTTTTTAACATAATGGCTGCTTACTGAGCCAGATTTTGTTCACTAGCCACTTTTTCATACAAGTGAGGTAGCCCACGTAAAAAAGAACACTAACTTTTCTCCTTGGTTTAAGAGTTTTCCAGAGGGGTCATCTGTTCCCATTTGCGAATACCTTAAGTTACACATCTTGAGTGACACATRTAACGTGTTGTGCTCTTGTTTAACTGGCCACATAAGGAAAATTAGCTCTTTCATCAAATGCTGACAGTAAGTACAGTGGAGGGAAGAGATTCCTGAGAAACCAGTAAATTGCATTTCCTGAAAACAAAGAAAAAGTTGAGTAATTTTGGTTTATTTTGAGAATCCATGCTACTTAACAAAAGATAGGAGCTCACAAATCTGCCTCCTAGACAAATTTTTACCCATTTGTAAAACTGATACTTGGGGAGAGATGTAAAAGAGAGCTTATATCTTACCAACATCTTCATTAGATGCCTTTGACATGGCAGAAGTAATTGCATGGCAGGATCCTCTAGGGCAGTGGTCTCTCAACTTTTTTGGTCATGCATCCCTATCAGTAAAAAGTTTTTGAGCATGCACCCCCATTATATGTATATTTATTTATAAATTATATACATGTACTATTGAAGTTCTGATATTTTCTTCTGGCACACCAATGGATTGCCTTGCATAACCCCTGTGGTGCACGCACCCCACTTTGAAGACCACTGCTCTAGGGTAATACTCTGCAGTAATCTTCCATAATTAGAAGTGAACAGATTTTGGCTGTCCATTTTTGGAAAAGATGCCTGGTTGATTGCAGAAGTCTTTTAAATTCATGTTTGATTTTGTTCATATGCTACTTTAAGTCAGATTTCTCATTTATGTATATAAAAATGAAAATGATAGTCACCTGTTGGTTGGAAGTGAGACAAAACTGTATTTYCCCAGTTGATAACCTGTAATTTTGTCATTTACTAAGCTGAATTTTAAATGTACTTGAAATGTTGTGATTTCTCTCATAATTAAAAATTTCTTTGTTGCAACTTTGCAATCACTATGTTTTGGTTTGCCTGTTGATAGAGCTGTTTCTTTTACTGATACTTAGAACTGGATGTCTTGCGGAGAGAAGTCATGAAACATTGAGGGTTAAAAGCTCTGAAAGTTTACAAGATGTTTACTTTTGCCAACAAGCAGAAAAATAAATTCCAAGATCCATTGTACTTACAGAGATTGAAGATGGAAGAGACCTATTTGGTCATCTAGTCTATTCTCTTCCCAGCACAGAACTATTTCAAACAATATTTATTGTTGGGGTTTTTGTTGCATTCTTTCTGCTTTTAGAGTGCTGATTTCAGTTACCTCATATATTGTGAGTAGAAATGTAAGTACTGTATGTTCTCTTACTTTTGTGCTATTTCTGTTCAGCTTGGCATGTGGGTGGATTGAAATACACTAACACACCCACCAAGTGCACATAGATGAAATGTGTTGTGCTGCGGACATGAAAATGCAGTTGTTTAGAGAAGATGCAATTCTCCTACTTTTTGAACCTGGAGACCTCTACTAGTTTCCTCCCTAGAGTTACAGTCATCCTGTCAGACTATCTTTATTAATTGTCATCAGAGTCCCACAGCAATCCTTCCTGTCTTGTCTTGTGGAGGCTGTGTCTTGCTGCCTCCTCCCACCATAAGGCATCACTGTCAGAGACAAAGTGGCCTGGTATCTTTTGGCCAATAAACAAGCAAATAGTAATTTGCAGAGGCAGGATTGTAAAAATCAGATTGCCCACTTGCTTTTCAGAGCCGGTAGGGGTGATTATGCTGGCAACTTCTGGTGGAGCAAACTGTCTTAAAAAACATTTTTACATGTGGATATGTAATGCTATGCTTACACGATTTAGGCAAACACAAATTCTCTCTGCTGTGCTCCCAGATGGCGGGGCACATTTTAGCTCCACTCCAAGCCAGGGTGACCAGCTCAGCCTTGGCACCTTGCTGAGCACAACACTCTCATTCAGCCTGGAGCACAAGCAGAGCAAGTTCATGTCTGCTTGAAGTACAGGCAAAGCAAGAATCTGCATGGCCATATTACACTAGGCAGATTTATCCTAAGGTTAGGGTAGATAAGGCTAAACTCAGTGGGAGCTATGATTGCCTATAATTGGAGAGGTTCCTAAATATGGAATATTGTGTTTTATGGAGTAATATGTTCCAGAAAAATTTGTCTAAAAAAAGGGATCTTTCCAACAGACAAGAGGCTGCAGGCAGATGATATAATGGAGATCTTTTCCACTGTCAGACTTGTAAGCAATCATAAAGAGGAAGCACTCATAAGATGGAGATGGAGAGTGGGTGTAATGAGGGAGGAAGGAAATAGAGAATTTGAATTGTTTTTTTGTTCCCTTAACTAAATGTGGTTGGACTTGTGTCATACATCTTACAAAAGTTGATGAATGAGGTGGAGGCCCGAAATGCAGGCTGTGGGCAGTGCTCTGGGAGAGCTACTAATCTATCCTTTGCCCACAGCTCATGGCAGAGGCTTCTCATCAGGATTTTACCCTGGGCAATGGCTGTGGGATTTTCTGATTATCAGGTTTGCCTAGTATAAGCCACTTGGAAATTTTTAAGCACTGTAGAGAGAACACAGGCCTTCCTGATGTTTTGAAGAATTCTTCCCTGAACTTCTTAAGAAAACATAAGGTGACACTTGGTGCATTTTATATATTTCAAAGTTAAAATGCTAAAGACCCAGTAATAGAAGTGATTTTTGAGGTTTAGAGATTAAAGAGAAGACATAAGTGCCTCAAAAATTAGAGTCCCCGCACCAAGGTTCAAATAGTTGTCCCATATCCTCAAAGGGCAGGACATTGATTCACATATTGAAGACCTCTGGTACCAGACATGCCAAAAGGCAAAATGAGAGAGAACTTGCTGTTCTGAGCCAAAAAGCAATGGACCACTGTACACTTGGGACACAAAGAAATTTGCATGGATTTTCTTTGGTGAATGAGGTTTTTAGATCCTGGGTTGTTTTGAGGGAAAAGTCAGCATCGGCTGGTATCTGTGATAGAGAGTAGGCAGCCTCTTTCTCGCTATCCCGGATCTCAGTAGTATATTGAGATTTATTTACATTTACTTAAGTAAATATCTGAGTTATGTAATGTTATACATGGTTTTAGAACGTGCACCAGTTGCAGAGTACTAGAGCAGTAATATGAGCAGTAATATGTGGGTACTCAGCCAAGTACAAAAAGGTTCTGGGGAGGTAACTGAGAAGCTTTGATTTAGCCTGATACTGTTTTTCAATGCAATGGTGAAACTGGATTTCAGATGTTGTAAAACAATTCTGAATATTTAATTGGATTAATGTTTAAATGTAAAGTGACTCTGACATAAAAATTCTATGACTAAAACTAATATATATTATTTCTAAACTTCATTTGTTCTGAGGGTTTACTGAGATCTACGTTTCAGTTAACTGGTACTAAATAGTGTAACTGGGACTGTGTTATTGTAAAGTATTATTTTCTGTCATAATGATGAGTAACATGTACTTGATGACAGATATTTTTAATGCATTATTGTTTAAGAAAGTAAATACCAAAAAAGAGCATAAGAACTAGAAAAACTAACAATTCATTGTTGTTTCAACCCCTCCTTCAGAGTCAAATGCTGATATATCCTGATCACTCACTACTTGTTCCCAAATGGTCTGGATTTGCTTTTGAAACAGAGTATGGGTGTGGAAAGAAAAACATGTAACTGTCCTCAGAACAGTAAATGTAAGTAAGTAAATGAGCTTGGTCTCATCTGTTTGAAGGCAAATTTGTATCATCGAGGCTTGTTCTGATTAGTGTTGGCCTCACTTCAAGGATCAGCAAAACGTGTCTGTTTTTGCTGCAGAAAGGCTGTGTATTAAATTGCTCCACACTGTCACCCTGATGTTTATGTTAATGTCTGCCTCTCTCAGTTGGGAGTACAAGGTCAGTAAAGGTTTATGACTGACACTCAGGACTTAATTTGCGATCCTAGCTGTGAACTCGCTCAGTCTCCAACATGGGACGTAACAGTAACATCTGTACAAGTCAGCGAAAGGTGCCTGGGAACATTCCTGGGCACTGCGGCCAGCTGGCGCAGGACAGCCTGCCTCATGGCTGGTAAGGGCTCCCCTTCCCCAAAGCACGTGGCTGCCTGCCAGCGCCCTTTCGGGGATAGTCTCTGCAATATTGCCTCTCCTGAGCCGTGGCTGGAGATTATTTGGGAGAGTAGTTGTTGGCCCAGGCCAAAAACTTGCTAATGTCTGTCCTAACAGTTTAGTGGTACAGATGATCACGTGGCAGATCCAGGAACCTTTCCTGGCACTGTTTAATTTACTGCTATGGGTGTAGCCAATATGTGAATGAGACTGAATGAGAGCGACATGCAAAATCTGTTCAAGAGGAAGCTTAAAACGCTGACAGATTGGGKTAATTTTTTTCTTGCATCTGGAATTCATACTTTCTTACTTCTGATGTAAATAAATCTCTAAGGCAAAAGTTAGGAGGTGCTGATTTCTTCTATAGTAACATTGCTTTTGGTCTTAAGATTTTCTTAGATTGCCAGAGCTTCAAAAGGTATGCTTTCCTAAACATGTTTTTCTATCTGTAATGCTTGTCAGCCGTACTTGACTTATTTTCAAATAGCATTTGGTGGTTCTACCGGAGTTTTAGTCCTTGAAAATAGCACAGTTGTCTGTGGCATTGTGGCTAGTTGGCAGCTCCAAATACTGCTGGATGGGTGCAAGAAAACTCTTGGATATTAACTCTTTTCAGGAGTTCAACTCTTTCTTCAGGTAGCCAAATATTTCTTTGAGCCAACTCAGATGACACCTTTTGGATGCCAGTGCAACCAACCCCTTCTGTAATTTAGTATCCTACTTTCAGTGAATGTAGTGGATGGAGATATAGGCTGAGGAGCATCTATCTATCTGTCATGTTCAGGTATTTTTAGAGCACTGATCTTTGTAATGCTGATCAGCACCAAATGCATTACATAAGATTAGCATCAAAATATATATAATGGAAAGTCAGCTCTGCTGCAGTTGTTCTTAAATTATTTTTAGTATTGCCCACAAAACTTGTATGGCTCAGTGCATTATCCTGCCATTGTGCTCTGTCTCTATAGGAATATTTTTTAAAGATGAATTTCTCTTCCCTCAGACCTTTTCAATCACAGGTCTCCTTCCTGAGGCTTCAAATAAGATTGTCAGTCAGTGATAACCATTACGAAGACTTTAATAAAAGTCCACTTTCCACTAGGACTGAAACTGAGACAAACAATTTATCTCTCATTGTCCTTCAATCCAGTTTATATTTGAACTTGTGATTTGCAGGTGCAAGATTCCAAATTCTGCTTTACCTACATCCTCAGCTACTGTTGTGTTCTTTAATGCTGCTCGGGTGGCTTAATCTTTTGCAGTTACCCATAATGATCTTTTTAATTTTCCACTTTTAGTGGATATTCAGAATTAATATCTCCCTACTAAGTATCTCTGGTCCACCAGCTAGCCATTTAGAATAGGTTGGAATAGATTATTTGGGAGATTTTTTGAGTTTAAAGAGGCAGACTGTGAGAAAACAGACCATATTCTTCTCACACCACTCTAGAAAATTTATTTTTGTCTTTCAAATTTTCTGCGAAAAAGCTGATCCTTTCCTTTGAGTATGTTTAAAAACTAGTTTGTAATTATTGTAGTTTAAAATAGATCTCAACTTTCTGCACATCCATCCCATCATCATAACTGTTTGTGATATTGTGGCAGATGAGCCTTGGTTCTTTTCATTATTTCTTTCTTTGTGGGTTTATGGTGCATCTGATATACGATAGTCAATAGAAAATAGTCTGCTGTTTGTTTTTGATGACGTAGTTTTGAAAGTGTAATTCGATCATGCCATGGCTTCACAGATCTTCCAGGATCTCTCTTCCTGACATTACAATTAAATGTACTCTGATCTTGGTTTATATTTTTACTGTTTAAAAACAATCTAATTTATTAATGCTTCTCCTTGGTTTGTAAACCTTGTTGCAATAAAGAGAATTACGAAAGAAAATGCTAGAACACCAGGTGGAATAGAAGAACAAAAATTAATTCAGCTTAAACTCCGAGCTGAGTAAGAGACAGCCTCTTTACAAGGAATTTTCATAATGTCATTTGTAGAAGAAAAAGTGTCTGTCATGCTTGATCAGGGGAATGAAGATTTAAATAAGCTGTTTTCAGTGGGTTGTTTACATGATAAGCAGTATGAATGGCATATTTTTGTCCAAAATCTAAAAGGCTAAGTGTATTATAACTGATCCAGAGACTATATTGGAACATCTTGGCTCAATCAGTGAAATTGTTAAGAAAAGCAGAAATGCAAAGGAAGATGTGATTTAAAAGTTAAAATATTGCAATGATAAACAATTGGATGAGAAGGATCGGTTCTTAGTTTTCTCTGAGTATTCATGGAGATAGGAATTTTTTCTGAACCTTTCGGTCTATACTTAGTGGTTGACTAGGAAAAGACAGAGAGGGGCTGGGCTAAACAAGTTCTTCATTGATTGTGCCCCTGTCTGCCTAGTGGCAGGGAAAAATATCCGTAACATGTTGCAAGAAAGAAAGATACTGATCTAGGAGGGCTATAATTCTGGTTTCTTCTTAGGGAAGTGAAAAAAAATAAGACCTCATTTATGGAGGAAAGCATTTGTTGGGTTGGCTTTAGTCATATCCTGCTTGACCAACCTGATCTCCTTCTATGACCAGGTGACCCGCCTAGTGGATGAGGGAAAGGCTGTGGATGTGGTCTACCTGGACTTCGGTAAAGCCTTTGACACTGTCTCCCACAGCATTCTCCTAGAGAAGCTGGCGGCTCATGGCCTAGACAGGTGTACTCTGCGCTGGGTAAAAAACTGGCTGGGCGGCCGGGCCCAGAGAGTTGTGGTGAATGGAGCGAAGTCCACTTGGCGGCCGGTCACGAGCGGTGTCTCCCAGGGCTCCRTTTTGGGGCCGGTCTTGTTCAATATCTTTATCAAGGATCTGGATGAGGGGGTTGAGTGCTCCCTCAGTAAGTTTGCAGACGACACCAAGCTGGGCGGGAGTGTCGATCTGCTCGAGGGTAGGAAGGCTCTGCAGAGGSACCTGGACAGGCTGGATCGATGGGCTGAGGCCAACTGCATGAGGTTCAACAAGGCCAAGTGCCGGGTCCTGCACTTTGGCCACAACAACCCCATGCAATGCTACAGGCTTGGGGAAGAGTGGCTGGAAAGCTGCCTGTTGGAAAAGGACCTGGGGGTGCTGGTTGACAGCCGGCTGAACATGAGCCAACAATGTGCCCAGGTGGCCAAGAAGCTGTATCAGAAATAGTGTGGCCAGCAGGAGTAGGGAAGTGATYGTGCCCCTGTACTCGGCACTGGTGAGGCCCCACCTTGAATACTGTGTTCAGTTTTGGGCCCCTCACTACAAGAAGGACATTGAGGTGCTGGAGCGTGTCCAGAGGAGGGCAACGAAGCTGGTGAAGGGTCTGGAGAGCAAGTCTTCTGAGGAGCGGCTGAGGGAACTGGGACTGTTTAGTCTGGAGAAGAGGAGGCTGAGGGGAGACCTTATTGCCCTCTACAACTACCTGAAAGGAGGTTGCAGCGAGGTGTGTGTTGGTCTCTTCTGCCAAGCAACTAGCAATAGGACGAGAGGAAATGGCCTCAAGTTGCTCCAGGGGAGGTTTAGATTGGACATTAGGAAAAATTTCTTTACTGAAAGAGTGGTTAAACATTGGAACAGGCTGCCCAGGGAAGTGGTGGAGTCACCATCCCTGGAGGTATTTAAAAGACATGTAGATGAGGCACTTAGGGACATGGTTTAGTGGGGCTTGGTGGTGTTGGGTTGACGGTTGGACTTGATGATCTTAGAGGTCTTTTCCAACCTTAATGATTCTATGATTCTATGATATGTATTCCTAAGGAGAATGTACCTTACACCAACCAAAACCATTGTTTTTCTCATTTAATTTATACAAGTTCCCCAAATGAAATATGCTATAGTAGCAAGAAAACGAACCTAAGCTGCATCTCTGTTAGGATGTTTACTGATGTTTACTGACATAACTATGTGGTTTGGGGTATCTGCATTGTTGTTTTTTTGTCCACCCATCCTCTTACCTGGCAAAGCTAAATTTAACTAGCTGAATAATTCAACGAAGTAGGGGAGAACAGGGTGGAGAGGGAGAAAGAGAAGATTTCCTGGAATCAAATTCTTCCAGTGAAGGAAAAATACTGTTCAAGCACTGGAATTTTGGCACCAGATTTAAACTCCAGCAAATTTATAAGGCCTGTGATGGTTTTGAATTGAGAAGCGTAATGAATTCTCATTGTAATGATATAAGGTGAATTTCTGATTGCGTTTTTTATTATGTGATCTTGTAAGAATTAATCCTTGTCTCGTATTAGATGGTGTTATATTGAATTGTGAGCTTTCATTTGCGAGTGAATCATTATTCAGGACATATTCCAACAGTGAGATTTGTCTGACAGTTCCAGGGAAATGTATCTAGTCCTCCTGTCTAAATGTCGAATATTGTGAACTTCGGATGGAAGTATGAAATGTAAAATAAGCTCACAAATCATCAAGAACAGTAGTGAAATGACACTTTGGGAAAGGTTTTCTGTAAATAACGGGTCAGTTACAATGGTGAAAGTAAAGTGAAAGATTATATTTTCCCCACTTCTTTTTGAGATACGTGAATTAATTGTATTATACCAGTACCTTGAAGACATGGTGCTACTGTCATCGAAAAACTTGTGTCTATGCTATTTAAATGAGAGAACCCAAAAATATGAATTCAATATTTGGCACATTAAAGGAATTCATTAATAGGTATTTAAATAGACTATGTGGGAGGCTATTATATACTAAAATAATTTCAGAATAATTACTATTTCACTGTACAGTAAGAAAAGCTAAAGATGGCAGTAGGTCTAATTTTAAAATAATCAGAAGTCAGCTAAGGTTTTGTAATTTTTTTTTTTTGATGGAAAGATCAGAAGAGTTTTGTTAAAACAGTCATTAGGAAGCTACTTATTTTGGTCAGAAAATACTTAGAAATGTCTAGCTGATAAGTCACTTAAAAAAGCATTTAAACCTTTAAAAATTGAATTAAAAATCTAGAGGAGAAAGTTGCATTAAAAAATAACTTCATGAAACATTTTCTTCATTCTCATGTTGTCTTTTGCTGGTTAGATCGTGACTCACATAACAAATGTGTGATTTTTATTTTTTTTTAAGAGATACTGGCTAAACTCCAGAAAAAATCATCCAAGCATAAAAGGCTGGTTTTGAGAGTACTATGTACTTCATTTTATCTTGCTGGGAAAGTGGTTAAAAGAATTCTTTAGATCTAGCATGTAATTTTGCTAACAGGTAGAAAAAGAGCAAGATTGAACAAACATTACAGTATTTTGTTATAGTGCGCTCTAAGTTATTTCATACCAAATTAAATTCTATGATTCAGAAATGGATTTGGTTAAACATGTTTATATGGTAAAGGCTTTGGAATTTTGCAATTTTGGAACACCTCTAACGAGAGTTGGACAATGTAAAGCTCGTTTATAACGTTCTGCAGGGTACAAGTATTCTAATCTCAATTAACGCCTGGACTTGATACCAAAAAGGCAGATAGCAATTAAATACTTTGATTATATTTTTTATGTGTAGGTGAATATCACCCTATCATGTTGGACCCATCTCATGTGTCTTGGGGATGGATGTCTGCTCTTCACCTCTGGAGGTGCATTCTCAGTAGTTGGTTGGGACCAACAGCTATTGGGATGACATATAAAATATGATTAATCATTCAGTCATTAATTTGGCAAGCATGAAAAATTCAGTAAACTGTTACAGTCAGAGGTATCAGGATCAACACACATTGTCCTTGAAATCCTCCTTAGACTCGGGCTAGCTGGATAAACCTGAGTCTGAAAAAATGTCAAATACATGGGGCATAATTTTTGGAAGTTGAGAAATGATTCCGAGTGCTTCAGGTTTAGGATTCTCTGAGATTCCTTAAAGGAACTGGTTTTAGGTGCTTTCTGATAGCAGAGTTGTTTTAAAGCATCTCATTATTTAAGAACCATGAACCATTACTCACTTTTGATTATATGTACAGTGCTTTTCTTCTCAGGTGATTCAAAGACTTAGAGATAAATCCTGTCTTTTCTGTTACAGAAAGACCATTTGCTGTTTTCCTTCCATTTTTTCTGCTTTTGAAAATATTAAGAAAGAAAAAAAAAAAAAACCAAACAGAAATACCCCTGAGGGAACGGTTTGATGATTGCTGTTGTTCTAGCATGAATAGTATGAGCATGATGTTCAGTCTTGTTTCTTGGTCAAGGACTTAACAGTCCCTTCAAATTTTTCTTCCCAAAATAATGATTGTGTTTTCTATAAGATTTTGAATGCCTTCACCATAGAGCTCCTTTTGTATATTCTTAGAATATAAAATTTTCATTTTTCTGAGGAAGCTGAAAAAAAAAAAAGGTATTCTGGAAGCTACAAGGATGTCCTGAGGGTGCAATAAGTTATTGCCTGAACTCACAGCGTATTCCTTTCTTCATGTCTTGAAATATTTCTTCTTCTTTGAAAAATTAGAAGTCGTTCCAAGAACATAAATTCTTATTTATGATTTATTCTTAAATTTTAGTTGATTTTTTTTAAAGCAGAACATTTATTTTAATTTATCCTCATCAGTCAAGGACCTTATTTGCCCCGACACATTCATTCAAATCCTACACTTCGAACCTCTAAATTATGTCTCCTCTTTTTGCAAATTGCCCTCTAAGTAGCTAATATATTAGGTGGCATAGCTACTGGAGTTCAGATTGTTACGTTTTTTTCTGCTAAACGGTGTCATATTTTTACAAAAAGTAGCAAACTGATTCTAGTAAACTTTTGCATTTCTTAGGTGGAAAGAGATTGTAAAAGGCTCCTTCTGCCATATGGAAAACATTAAACCTAATAGTAAATCATCCCAGTTATTTGTAGCTTATGGGAGAAATCCCAGGGCCAAGCCCTATTGACTCAGAAATGCTGTAAATGGATTCTGTGCTTTATAATAAGTTGTTATGATCAGGCAGGAGGCCAAGTACCAGATGGATTGATTGCTTTCTGCCAGAGGTATGGCCGCATCAGCTGCCTCTATTAGGAATGTATTTATTCTTGAAAATGTCAGCTTGACAATTGGAGTTCAACTTGTGCTATCAAAACACATTAGTCTCATGATCCTAGAGTTAGATCAAATGCTTTGTTGAGAGACACTACTTTCGTCTTGTTTTGATTTAAGATCTTCTCTGTACTCCTCTTAAATTATGATRCTGTTTCCTGCTCTTTAGAGAGTGGGTTTGCTGAGGCTGTTTTAGAGTCAAGAGAGTTTTGGAGTTTTCCAAAACTGTCAATAAGGATGCACACAAGATCTTAGCTACTTAGTGTGAAACTGAGCTTTTTCACAAAATGTTTAGTCTGTGAAGGAAATGGTAGCAAACCAGCTCACAAATCAGTGTCTCTTCTGAGCTGCCACCTGTTGAAAGAGGGGAAGTTAGTCACTTGGAAACACTGAACAAATTATAGGAAAAGATAGTAGTCTGAGCTTTTCTACATGAAAAAGACAAACTCAGTTAGCATTTTTTTATAACCCAAGGGAGAACTGATGATTTGATTCACGTCCTAATCTAAATTCTACATTCATTGCTTCATGGTGAAAACAAGAATTTAAACCCAAAGCAGTCTTATCATAGCACATGTCTCAACATGTGAGATCAAATCCATGCTGTCAAATTACACATCTGTTCTTAGGTATTAAACATAGAAAAGTATAAAAGCCAGAACACTTGATCTAGTTATTTCCAAGACATATTTCCAAAGCAGGTCTATGCAAAGGGGTGCAAATACATTTATAGGGTGAGAATTCATCTGACGTGACTTCAGGCAGTATAGCTACCTGTATGTATCTGTGGTACTGCTTTAGATTCCCTTTATAGTTAGTGGAGGGAAATAGGTGCATACAGGGTGCATTTACTCTCTCCCTAAAGCAGCGTCTCTACAATAGGCTAGATGAATTACGCAATGGAAGTGCTTATTTCTCTACTTTGTGGTTTCCTGCATGTGGTCAGGTGAATCATTCCTGAAATTTTCTGCATTGGGCAACTTACTGACCCAATACAAGGCACCTGCAATCTCTGCAGGTGAAGCAGCATAACCACGTTAGTGTACCAAAGGATACAAACTAAAAGAAACTATTTTCCAGAAGGACTTCTGAATTTGGTGAGAGCACAGTGCTAGTCATGGCTTACAGTTTCTCAACCATGTCAGACTGAAGCAAGTCAGATGGCCTTCAGTCAGCTTGTTCCTCTTCGTGACACTTTTTTTGTGTATCAGCTTCTGCAAGTGTCCTTTTTGGTTCAATAAACTACCCGATCTACTACTTAGGCCTCAGATTCTGTTAAATTAGATTTAAAAAAAAAAAAAAGTCTTCTAGGCAGCTTCCTCCAGCTAGTCAGCTACTAGATTGAACCTGCAAATTTCAACCTCCTACCTTAGAGAATGTCCTCATATACATGTCAGAAAGGCAGTACCTCGAGTGTTTCTTTCTCATTTTAGTTTAACAGCTGCCCTTTGAGTTTTCTTGAAATGCTGCATGGGACAGAAGCTCACATTCACATTCTTGAGGGTACCACAAGACACAGCCCGTGTCCTAGTGCCTGGATGCATGATACGAAAGTCCTGGCTAATATTCGCTAGTGGGAGACTTCTCTGCCTCACTCCTCTCTTCCTCACTGGCATCTCATGTTGCCAGTGTGCTGGTAGCTCATGTTGGCAAAGGGAGCTCATACTGATGTGTCACCCACTGTAGAATTGCCGCTTGCTGGGGAATGGGGTGCCTGCGCTTTGCTAGTGCCCATGAAATTGCTGTAAATATTAGACAGGCTTTGAGGTAAAAGCAGAAACAGTTTACCCAGCTAAAGTGAAGAGTGTAAGAAATCAATTGCTATACTTAAAGACAGACACAGAAAAGTGGAATAGTTACAGTCCTTGTTGTTACTGCTCATTCAGGTCTGGCTTCAGCATGGTTTCTTTTCCTCTGTTTTCTCTTCAGCTAGGAGGCTCAAGCCAGACTAACTCCCAGGGTGACTGATGGTTCCCTGGAGATGGGATCTGGTCCTTCAGCTATGCTTTGTCTTTTAGTTGTTTCTTTCCCAAAATAGATTCTGATTTGGGATGAAGTCACCCCTTCTGTCTTCCCTATTTCTGCTTAGCATAAATTCACGCTCCTGGCCTTCTGCATTTCTGGATAAATCTAACTGATTAAAAAGGCATCAGATTTTGTCTCTAGTGCCCGCATCAAAAAGAAGGCTCTTGGACTGTGTCTTTCAGCTGAGTGGGTGTGGCTGGGCTTCACACTTACTTGACTTAACCTATTTACACAGTGCAATCCCCAGTGGGCAGATAACAGAGGAAGCATTACATTACCACTGGGCTTAAATGCATAAGCTGTGTCCAGCACAGAACTTCAAAAGTACTTGCTACATAAATGAGAGTGATTAATGTGAATCATTGATAAAACCTGGTATGATGGAAAGTAAATTGAGGGATGATTTGTGTCTGAAGTAAATGGGCCATAAGCGTGGTTTGTTGGAACTGGGGAGACACAATGATGGCATTTTCCCACCTGGATGCGTGATTGTACAACGGATATTAGAGGTGTCAAGAATTCAGTCTGAGGCATTGGAATATTGGAATAATGACAAACTACCTGAAATCCAGATACATTGTGACAAAGTGTATGTACATGAAGCATGTTGGACAGAGTCAGTGCAGAACCTTCTTGCCTCAAGGCAAGGTCATAGAAATCATTGTGATGACAGCAAGAGATGGGAATGACCACCTGAGACTTCTGCTGTAGATGGTAGAGCACACCTACCCATGTAAGCGCCAGGTGTTCCCATGATGGTAGGGCACACCTACCCATGTAGGTGCCAGGTGTTCCCATGGCACACCTTCAGGAGAAGTGGTCCTAGGGAGCCCTGGGCTGCCCAGTTCCTACTGCTAGTTACAAGAGTTAAGTTTTCCAAGCCTCTTGGTTTTAGACCAGTGATTTTATTTTAAGATACACAACGGATCAACACATCTAGCTGTCGAAGTTCAAATTGATTAATTTAAGGGAATTTAATATGGTAAACAGTTTTAGAAGGATTGGTTGCTTTTAAGGCATTTTTAGACTTTGCCTGTGAAGCTGTTGTGCACTGTTGCTGACTGCAAGAGTTGCTTGTTGCTGCAGAAGGGTTATGTTTGTATTTGTTACTGGTTTTACTTATCAGTTAAGCTTTTTCACCAGCAGAAGAGACACAGTCTAATGATTTCATAATGTCTAAGAAAAAGAAATTGTGAAACCTTTACAATAGGCTCTGAGGAACTGAGATTTAAGTGACTAGGATGTAAAATTTTACTATCTTAGCAGTGTCTTTTATGTTTAATAGTTGTAAATGTGCAAAAAACCAATTGAATAGTCAGTACAGTGCTTTAAAAAGGTGTGAAAAGAAAGGTTATTGGGGTCTGGGAGGGTGGTTAGCTGGGTGGACAGGGTGTTTCTCTGCACAGCTGTTTTGTTATTAATCTGTGAAGCTGTAAGCGTGAGAAGCAGAATTCTTAAAACCAGTCAGGTCTGTCAAATAGAAATGTCAGGAACGAAACAGAGATATACGTAGCTCACATGGCAGTTCTCATCAGGAAGGCAGGAAGATGCTGAGATGATATATTTGTCAGCTAGTCTAAAGATGCATTCTGATGTCAAATAATTGAAGATACGTTGGAAAAGATTATTCCCTCCTCAAAGGCCTCAGAAACCTATTTATCCTGAAATAATCCCTAAATCTGAAGAAAGGGAAATGAACTGATATTGTCACTCTAGTGCTGTGAAGAAGTTTGAATTCCTGTGTGCTTGCAAGAACTTGTCTAAGACTTCATTATTAGCAGTGCTGGCAAATACTAGATAACTTTGCTTGCATGCTGTCTGTGTTTATGCTGAGTGGAAGCTATGGGAAGAACAGGGATAGTCTTTCACTAATAAAGATTCACTGTTTCCCGTAACTTAAAAAATTTCATGTTATGTTTGTTCCTTTTGTTCTTAAACAATTGTTACTGTATATTCAGTTTTAGTTTAGGAGCTTTCTGTAGGACCTACAACTGTGTTTAAAGACACACTTCATAAAAGTCTCTTAATGACTTGTTCAATGAGTTGAATATATTTTTACTGAGAGACTTTTGGAGCTAGGCGTCTTCAGGAGTTTCCTGGAGGATAATTTTCTATCCTGAAATATAGATAACTAGTCAGATAATTATATCTTAGTAAAGCCTTCTATTAATAGCTATTCTTGCTGTAATATTTAGATATACTTCTTCTAGAATTCACATAGCCTTTTGTCAATTCTTTGTATTTCTGCAGCTTTCAGTGCACAGGAAAATTTCTGTTTGTTTCCCAATTAAAGTTTATTTTATTTTAAATTATAAACATATGCTGTGGTATCCTTACAGGACTGTTCTGTAGTTAATTGCTATTTATGTATCAACCTGGAACTTTGATTTCTGTGGTAATGATAAAAAATGCATGCTTTGTGGAGTTTAAATATGAAGAAATAATTTTTTGATTTTTGCTGAAAGATTCATGGATAGAACTCTTTTTAATGACAGGACCAGCAGTTTTGGTCCTTGCAGCTCTATCTTTCTGTTCATTTACAAGCCACTAATATGTACAAAGCTGTAAGCCATCTATTTGAAGAAACAGAGCTTTTAAGGAGAGGCTTGAATGGTTGTCAGAAGTAAGGACTGAGGGTATACAGAAAAGCATACCCTTCTCAGTTCTGCTGCTACTAGTTTATACTGCATCCTCGGGTAGGTGAGTTCACCTGACTCTTAGATTACAAAGTTGAAGTTGTGCTGGGACTAGGTATCTCCAAGAGATCTGAGTCTGAGTGCTGTGGTTTGGGAGCGAGACAGCAGTCTTTCACGGTTCCTGTTCCTGTTGTTTAGTTTGTATTATCTGGAGATGGAAATCACATGAATCAAGACGAGTTAAATGGAAGAACATTGGTACTGAAGACCTATGGCTTTCTGCTGTGGTCTAAGTTTAGTTAACTATAATTTTGTGGCAATGCACTGTTTAAAGAGTTGCTACTGTTTTAACAATTTCTGCAATCACTGCAGCTGTCTACTCAAGGAGATGCCAGCCAGGTTATTGGACCACTCACAGAGGGACAGAGGAGGAACGTGGCTGTAGTTAATTCACTATACAAACTGCACCAATCGGTTCTGAAGGTAGGCTTCCTTTGGTATTTCTCTTCTTGCCGTAATGTTAACTTCTTTGCTCTATCATATGCATATTCTCCCATTAGCTGATGAGAACTCTGACAAATACAGCCCAATTTTGGGTTAAGAGCTGCACCTTGCTATGCATTGGTACAAGTCTTTGAGACTTGATTGCCAGCTTTGAGACTTGTAAGCACCACTATGTGACAAATTGTCAATATTAGAAGACGAGTGAAAGATATGTTTATAGAGAATAATCCCGTCTCACAGCTGTTGTTTTGTGAGCCTAAACAATTGAACTCTTTCTGTTTTTTCCTATCAAGTAAGCTCTGTCTTTGTACTGGTCAGCCTGATAGCCCTTGTCTGCATCTGTCCCAGCCCAAGCTTATCTTTCTCAGAAGACCCTCACTGCTTTCCCACAAATGTAGCCAAACTGAAAAGGGGAAGGAAAGGGTGAAATCAAGAGAAGCAGCACCTCACAAATTTCTCTGTGCATTGTTGCTGTGACCAAAGTCTGTCCTGGAAATGTTTCCAGGACTAAGCACAGTTATGAATAATTCCAATTTACTGGCAATGGTTACACAGTCTCTGTAGATTAAAACAAACAGATATACTGGTCGTTGTAGTTAATCGTGTTTAAGTCCTAGCCTGATTAGAAAAAAGATCATGAGTACTCCTGACTGTGTATATGTTTAAAGAATGTTAAAAAATGCTAAAAAGCCTATAAAATTTGCTTGGATTTTGCAAACAGATGGTAGATCAAGTTTTAAGTCTGCTTTCTCTGATGTATTTAGTAATGAACCTCATGTGCCTTAGTGTTGGAGGGAGATCTGATATGATTCAGTCTTGGAGTTGAGTTCAGTACTTATCTGGCTTAAAAATACTATTGTATAGCATGTTCATAACTGTAAGGAAATTTGTAGAATATTCCTTCAGATCATTTCTTGACTTTCAATTCTAATATCGTTGTAGCTGTACATAAACAGCTATTTAACATGTAGTATTATAATGGTCATGATACTGAGAAAGAACAACCATTCTTTCAAATATTTGCCATAGAGCTGCCTATATAGTTCTCCATAAATTCTGTACTTAGCAGTGGGAGAATACACCACTTATTTTTATTCTGTTAACCCTTCAGCTAAATTTCAGTTGAACTCAATTGAATCATTTCTTTGCCACGGCAGAAGCAGAGTCCATAGGAAATTTGAGAGCAAAGGACTGATACTGGTGCATTGAAAATTCTGTCTGTATAAAACACATTTGATAGTTATCTTATACCTATGTAAACCACTCATTACTAAGGATAACTCAGTATGTTTTTAAATGAAATTAAATATTATGGATTCTAATAATTTGTTGAATGTTGACTATTAACAATTACTTTAAAATTTTTAGGTCATTACCAATCAGAGCTCATTTCCAGCAGCCGCTGAGCAAACAGTCACAACTGCCTTAAAGGTAATTGAATGTCCATATGCTGCAGGGATAGGGCTGAGCTTTGCTTTGTTTTTTACACTTAAAATGGGCACTTATTTTCCCAGGTATTATTTTGTGTCAGTCAAAGGTATACAAATATTCTGAAATTTATATTTTGTATCTGCAGCTACATATATGTTGCATGTGCCAAATCACTGCTTGAGTAGCATTTGTATTCAAGAATATTCTCGTAATGGTCGGAACCCAGATGTCATCTGACTGTGAAAATAAATGTCTTTCTCTGCAGCAATAACTGGATCCTTCATCACCCCCTTTCCCCCCCGACAAACACATAAAATTATGATTTTTATGGTACCTGGTGCTTTTCTGGGGGGTGATTTGGATGGCCGTGCAACCCTCTGTGGATGACAGCTATCCACATCCATCCTGCTGTGCACTAATCTGGGAGGGGTTGTGTGCAGAGGAATGAAGGGCAGCTTGTGTGTCTGGGGAATGAACAGCTGAACGAAGTGTGTGCACCAAAACATGTATGTTTACAAACCAGGAATGCCAGATTGTTGTGCACCTTTTTGAAGGAAGGTTTTACAGAGAAGTAGTAAACAGCCTCATTTCTGTACTTTACTGGTAAAATCAATTAAAGAGAAATGTTATCTTAGGCTTTTGTCCTTCTATTTAGCAGTTTCGAATGCAGAATAATAAAAAGCACTGTTGAAATGAACTGTTTGTCAAGGTATTTTTGAGGTGTCAAAATGCAAATGCCTAGTTTGTTTCCTTACTTCTGCCTTTTTCTTATTCTATTTTAGGCAGTCCATGATCTAATGGGTAGTGCTGTTCAACCGTTACTGAACTCTGTAGGAGATTCAGTAGAAGCTATTATCATCACTATGCACCAGGAAGATTTTTCTGGGTAACTAGAAATATTTTTTAAATTTACCATTGCTTTAGTAAGACATCCTGCATATGCATAGTAGATTGTTATTGCCACAATGTCCTTGGAGCAAGAGCGCTTGTTTGTTGAGGGGAAGGCGATGCTTTATGGTCAATGAACACAGAAAGCAGAATTACGCCTATCTTTTGAAACAAATTAATCAGGTAGCATCTGTCGTCTTCCCTTTTTTTTTTTTTTCCATATCTGTTGAGTAAAACTCATTTTAAATAGAAAAATAAAGCCAAGCAGAGGCCATTTTTGTGTTTAAAAACTTTGCTTTCAAAACTTACTTTTTGTGGACAGTCTTCAGAACTGTCAATATTCTTGTTTCTCAAAATAAAGCATATAACCTCTGATTAAAAATTACACAGAAATTTTTCTAAAGTATTACTGAATATGAAATGGTTCAAAAAGATCTTTTTTATTGAAAGCTCAGATGTAGTTTATTATGCTATTTTCCCATAGCATTTTAATTAAAATTTCCAGTATTCTTTATCTGCAAAGATCTTGAGTCCTATCTATAATTGAGACTTCCTTCCTGTATATTATTTTGGTTGTTATCTCTGTTCTGACATTGCTTGTATCATCATCTGATGTCCTGTTTTCTGTCTTGGAAATTCACTGAAAATAGTGTATTTTCAGAGGTGTTTTACATTTTCCTTTTGACTTTTTTTTTTTAAAACAATATTTTACCCTCTCCATCTTTCTTTTGGCACCATTAGCAAAATACCTCTCTAGGTGGATAAACTGATTCCAGCCAAAGGCTAAGTTTTGTTAGATAGCCTGTATGCTCAGGTTCCTGAGTTTGGAAGAGCTCTTTTGCCTGACTGTGATTCAAAGAAAGAGAAAGGTGATTGATTTCTGTGTCCTGTAGCTTCTGTGCTGCTTCTGTGGTAATTAGATTGAATTTATAATCCTGGGTTTGGAGGAATCTAGGAAACTAATTCAATACAGAGAACAGGTTTGGGATAGGCTAAACTAGTAACCCTGTGACATGTGCTTGTATTTTCTGATCCATTATTAGAGTTTCAAATCAACAACTGGGACATTTAAATTTAGGGGCTGGTTTTGAGGTTTAGGCTCCAAACTGRTGGAGACTCTGTAAGTTGAGTAGGAGTGGGGTGATTTCCTTTATCTTGTTAGGATGGGAATGGCTGATAAAGAGATATTTTTTGACTACAGTTTCAGAGCGCTACACACTCTTTATTCTGAGTAGAAATGAGACTCTACAATTCATGCCATGACTTTGTGGGGTAGGAAAAAAATTTAAAAGAATCCAATAGTTTTTGGTTGTGTTTTAAAGAT
Organism: Phoebastria nigripes; assembly: GCA_035582835.1. Taxonomy (NCBI): domain Eukaryota; kingdom Metazoa; phylum Chordata; class Aves; order Procellariiformes; family Diomedeidae; genus Phoebastria; species Phoebastria nigripes. Next base: position 63,663 of record JAYKAV010003466.1, on the reverse strand, counting down.
GAATTTATCTGTCCCCATTTCTTTTTTCTTTTCTTTTTTTTCAGATCATTATCCAGCTCAGGAAAACCAGATGTCCCTTGTTCTCTGTACATGAAAGAACTACAGGGTTTTATAGCAAGAGTCATGAGCGACTACTTCAGACATTTTGAGTGTTTTGACTTTGTCTTTGATAACACTGAAGCCATGGCTCAAAGAGCAATTGAACTTTTCATTCGCAATGCCAGTCTAATAAGGCCCCTCGGTGAAGGTGGGAAGATGCGGCTTGCGGCAGATTTTGCACAGGTACCCTTAATATTGATTTATGCTCTTTACTGTTACTTCACTGTGTTCACTGAAAAGAATCAATACTTTTGTCCCCGTCAAAGTATAAACAGGCAGTTGTAGAGATCAGTGCATTTCAGTTCTAAACATCCTCTCTGATGAGATACTGTATCCTGAGAAATGCATCCACTAAGTAGTTGAAGATCCCTCATCACCGTAAGGCACATTCAGGGAGGTATGACAGCTTCCTATCAAGTGACTGTTGCATTTAAATTCAGCTGCCAGTCTTGACATTTTATCCCACTTGTCTGACCTCTTCGGTACATCCATCATTTGCCACCATTCATTCACTTCATTCTTTCTCTCTCTTCTAATGGAATGGTGTGTTGCTTTCTTAATCGCTTTATATATCACAGTGCCCACAGTGGTTAATCGCTAACTCAGCTGCCTTGCAGTGTAGGAGACAAGCTAAAGAAATACCAATATCCGGTGGAAGAACTGCCCTTTCGGTAACAGAAGGGCAGTTTTCTTGTGGGATTCTCTTCATGACCTGATTGACTTACCTGCCTCTTGGCTTTACCTGGCTCTTATACTGGACTAAAACACAAAACAAATTGCCAGATTAATATCCACTACCTGTCTGCATTATCTACTATATTCAGATTTAGTTCGTCAATAGTAACACTGTGTGATTAACTTGCCAAAGAATACAGGCATCCGCTAGATTGGTCTGAGGGTCCCGGTTATTATTATCCAAGCGGAAAAGGGAATTAGCACCAGCTGTCTGCATACCGAGTGCTGCTTTTGGCTGGTAGGTAACTGAGGTAGGAGAGGAAGGCAGGGAGGGAGGAATCACTGCCATCTCCGCTCCTGCTTGTGGCTGCTTTGTATCATTTGCCTGTGAGTTACATACTCCGGAGTAAAGTTTTTTTATTCATTACTCAAAAGTAGCAAATCAGCCTTTAACCACAGAAGTTAAGGGGAAGTTTTCAATTGCTTTCAGTGAGAAGGTTCCGTTCCCTTCTCTATTTTGAAAACAATGGCATAAAATTGGAGAAAAAAAAGGACGCTTGACTCCTCCTCTGGAAGGAATATAGATAATTTTTGTAATTTATGCTGCAGTACTAAAGTAAGTCGTATAAATTTGGGAAACATCTTCACTTAATTCTACAGTACAGAGCACCTGATCAGCTTTGGGCTGAGGAGAGCAGGGAGCAGGTATTTGGCTGGGCTGCTGGCTTGATGGGAAGGATAAACTTTTCCAAATGGCCGTAAATGCTGTGCGCAGGGTTTTTTTCAGTCCCAGAAAGGCACTGCATTGTTGGACTAAAGCCAAACCCGAAGGCAGGGACCTGCCTGGAAAGACACAGTGTGTGTAGGAGGAGGTTTGTTTATAAACGGTTTTTACTTGTGCTCTGTCTTGTAGAGTCATTTCGAATTTTCTGTACTCAAAAAGGGTTACATGTACCTGCTTAAAACTGGCTTTTGAGATCTAAAACCCTTTTGGTGTTTTGGGGTTACTTGCAGGCAAAAGACCTGGGCAGAAATCTGTCCAGAAGCTTTGGTTAATTTGAGGTGCTATTATAAACACATACGCAGTAAGTCAAATAATCTTGGGTTGCATCAGATTTTGGGTATCTCATGTGCTTGTGCACATTTCTTTCAGGGCACTCAGTTACAGCTGCCTTATACTCAGCAGAATAGCTTTGGCTGAGAGTCAGATTTGAAAATTTTTGCACTGGAAACGTGTTTTACTGATAAGTTTCCTCAAAACAACAGGTGTCTACACAGAAGGGGGAAAACTGAGGCTTCAAGTTCTCTTCATTCAGAACTGGGTTCGGTGAGGTGCACAACAGCCAATTTTCTTGAGTAAGGCTCAGCTACTTCTACAGTTAGGAATTATTGCTGTAATTCTGTAAAATTCTCTGTCTTATCCTGTTTCCAGTGTCAGTATTGCATTTTGCTATCTTGTGCATTACAGATATTTCAGCAGTAAGACTAGGTGTGTGCTAGTGTGGCAGCTGTAAACAGTGGTATGATAGGTTTGAAATATGCCTGAATATCATTAATATGATTTCATGAAGATCAGTGCTTACAGGAACACAGAAACATTTTAAGCCCTAGAAAATGTCTGCAGTGCTGCAAGGTTATTATCACATACTGTGCTGTTCCTTGGGACTCTCGTTGTTTGAAATATTTCCAGTCTACAGGCTGAATTCACCTCTTTTCATGCTCTCAGTTTTTATGCAGGCAATTGCATAAGATTACTTTTCAGTTCACTCATATAAATTCCTGGATCAGTTTGTTTTCATTTGGTTTTGTATTTTTAAGGTGACCATAATTCAGTATTCATGTATGGAATACCAAATTTCACTTTTAATTCAGTACTAGTCAGACTGAAAAAAATGTTCTTCTGGAGGCAAGCAAGCCAGCAAGCCCTGTTGGTTTTTCAACATTTATGTTTCTGGGGAGTACCAGTTCTTCTCCAGAGAACCTTTTAACTTGCTTGGTATTCAGAGTTGTTACAGCACTTACACTTAGGCACACTTTGGGATTGGTAGCTTGTAGTTCAGGCCTTCCTAAAACCCAATGAAGTGCTGGACAATGCAGCAAAGAATGAAATATAAGCACGATCAGTTGAGAAATTTATTTAGAAGAAATGAAGAATTTATGGTAATATTTGGCATGGAAATTAGTAGTCTGCTACGTAAGGTTTGTAAGCTGATATAGGAAAATAGCTGTTTATTAATAGCAAATACAAATCACAACTGCATTGAAATAAACTAGTCTAGAAATTGCAAAGACTAAATAATCTTTATGCTTCATGGCACGAAGGCATGACATGATTTCCCATCTTTTCATAGTACAGGTCTATGTTTGGAGTGACATATAAGGCAGGAGCCACTGTCTGTGCCAAGAACACCATTTCATGTCATGACTGATTATTTTCAGCCTTGTCGAGTGAACTATTTTTATTGGTCCTGTTTGAGTTAATACTACTCTATATATACTTTCATATATTTCTTATCTAGGTGTGATTTATAGTTGTTTTTTTGGCATTGTTCTGTGCTCAAACAGTTTTGATGGGGCATAGTTAACACTGCCACCAACTCTTCAAGTCTTTATCAATAAATTACTGCAAAATGTTTCGGTTTTATTGGATTTTCCTAGAAAAATGTTTTTACTGTAGAAGTTGACAATGCTAAATTCTACTGCAGAAGAAATGTTTCTATCTGCTTGTTAGCCTATGGTCAGAATCTGGTTTCCTGATTCAATATGTGGCATTAAAAAAGCAAGAATATTAGGCATTTGCATTTTTAAAAATGTAAACAGATTTGCTCATTTGATCAAACATGATGATACAAGTGTAAAAATGCTTTTCATCATTTTTCCTAAAAAATTTCCTTTCTAGTTTCTGACAGAGAAGTGAGAGAAGCAGGATGCTGTAATCACAGTTGTAGTCACAAGGACAGAAACTACTAAAGCTAAAATACACTTAATGTTTAATGCTAGCTATCTTACTGGAAGGAGGAAATTATTTTCTGATGTGTGTTATTTTGGAGATATTGCAGCTGAAGGATTTACTTAAACATGGAATTGCTGCATGGGGGAGAAATCAAATTGCACACCCCTTCAAGGCCGGCTGCTTTCATATAATAGTTCAGAGCTCTTCTGCTCCCTTGCTTGTTAAAGCATTCTCTCCCAGTGAATGGCTAGAAAAAAGCATTTTGAGTTAACACTTAAAAACTTGGAATTCATCTTGGCCAGGAGGAAATGTAATTGCTAAAAATTTAATGTTAAGATTTTCCAGCTGAAAAAACAGCTGTTTAGTAATGAGAGATCTTGAAAATACCACAATAGGCACTAAACAATAACTTCACTGTGGGGTTTTTCAAAGCGCTCTTCAATATATATGCATTATCTGTATCTAGACTATGTATTAACTTCACCCTTGGGTTGCTGAACATAATCCAATTAGAGAAGCCAGCCATGTGATGTATTTTTTACAATATGGCTAGCCAGTGAATAGTTCAACAGATAATTGACCACCTAGCCATGGGCTATGGCAGGGTCGTATGAGAAGAAAAGATAATATAGCCTTTTTGGGCTTAGAGAGCAAGAATCATTGAGAAGAAGCATATGCTGGGCAGGAGTCTGCCACTGTGTTCTGCGAAGCATAGCAAAATAACATGAATAAATCATGGAAAAGCAATGGGTTTTGAACAAAGTTAGAAGAAACGAGGCAGAGTCATTAGGCCTTCTTCTGTTCTAGCTGCCCCTTCCTTTTCGGCAGGCATGTGCACTTCCTACTGCTTCTCTTGGATCCTGTGTTAATGATTATCTCACATTAGTCGATCAAGCCTCTGTGGTTGCAAATTACTGCTTGGACACCTGATTTATCACTGAATTTAACCTGGATATCTGAATTTTCAAATTTGCAGTTCTGGGGGAGAAATTTGGAAAAGAAACAAAAAATGCTACTTGCCCTTTCATATGTAAAGTCCATAGGACATGGCTGTATGAAAGGCCTTGCACATATGATACAAATACTGGCTTGCAGACAGCCAAAACCATCACCCGACCTGTAAAAGCTCAACAAAATGCTTTGGAAACTATAGCTGTATATCACAGCAAAAGGTGCTACAGTATAAACATGCTGCATGAATCAACAGTTGATGCAGCTTCAGGTGATGACAGGTAGCAAAACCAAGAAGTGATGTATGCTCAATCCTCTGCCCAATTCCAGCACCTTAAAAACAGCAGCTGTTCCAGCCAAATGATTCCTCCCCGGCACTCGCTCCCGGGCCAGCAGTGCCGGCCGGCACAATGCTCAGTGGAGACACAAAACCCCACTCAATGGGCCTGCAGAAATGAATGTAACAGCAGAAACATGCTGTAGCATCTCACTACATCATTGGGCTCAGACAAATAGCTAAAATTCAAGTGAAGAAAACAATCTTAGTTATTATGTGAAGTATAGTTTTTATTGGAGAGATTGGGTTATAACACATAGCAGACTAGTGTTGTAAATTAAAAAAAAAAAGTTTCTGTGGTTTATGTACATTTTTACCACATTAGTTTTCACTCATTCCCACTCTTCATGAGTCAATTTGAGATGGTATAGTATGCTGCAAAGCTTAAAAACAATTGTTTTCTTTGGCAACTAGTACTTCACGAATCAACCATCTGCTGCCATTAAATCTATCTAGTTCTAGCAATACTAATAATTTCCTACAGTGACTAAAGGTTGAAGATGAAGTAATAGAATTTTCCAAAGTAAATTTTATTCTTTAGTACTTAAGACTAAAAATGTTGATTTATGGAAGCTGCCAAGTATGTTCAAGAGAAATCATTTAAATTTGTTTTCATAAGGAATTGGTTAAGCTGTAGAAAGTTTCACTTACATCTCATTATATCATATTATGTTTCGGGAGTGAAACAATCATTTAAAACTTATTAAGCAAAATTATATTTTGCTATGCTGGGATTTCTTTCCCCTCATGAGTACCGTTTGATCCATGCATCTCTGTTTCCACAAGTCAGACTGGCAGTTTGTTGCCTGTTACCAAATTCTCTAAAGCATCTAAAAGAATTATCTTCTCCCTGGTTCTTCACAGCTACAAGCCCATGGCTCCCACCAGAGCTGGGGCACCAGCTCCTGCAGGGTATCAGTTACTTCCAGCTGCCCCTAGCCAATACCAATGCCTGAAAAGAAGCTCTGGAGAAATCCGAGCTTGCTCCCACTTGTTTTTCAGGGTCTGTTGGGTTCTTGTATCATGATGCAGCAAAGCCTACTTAATTAGCTCCTCTCTTTGGCTACTTGCTCCTGATCCTGTGCAGCAGACCGGCCTCTTAGCTCCCATACGTGCTCGGAAGTGTCCCGAGGGATCTGGGGGAACAACATGCTGAACTTGCTCTAAGCTTCATGGTAGTTTGGTGTTGGAGCACCTACCTGCAGAAATCGCCAGGGACAACCTACCTGTGCTGGGAGTGTGCACTCAACCTCGCTCCCTTGTGCTGGCAAATTCAGTATACGGCACAGCAGCTGATGGCTCCTCCTCAAGCATGGGGATGTTGGCTTCCCATCTGCATGCCTTTTGCACTGTCTGGTGGATAGTGTGCTTGCTCAGGAACTGCAGAGCTGGGTTGTACATGCTCTTCAGCCCAAGAAACAGGTACCCCTTGTGCCTGCATGTGGGGCAGGTGACCTAGCCCTCGGGCTGCGAGGGTTATGGGGGGACAGGGCAGGGATCCTACCCAGCTGTAGAGAAGGGGCCAGTTCATAGCCTAGAGTAGAAGATTTGGGGGCTAGAAGGGCAGCAGGCAGGAGGGAGCCAGGCTGTTACCCAGGGCTGGAGCATTCATCTGAAAGCAGAAGAAAAAATCCTTATTTCTGCTTCCTGGATTTTTATTCACTTTCTGCTTCAGTGAGTTTCTGCTTAATATAAAATGCAGATTTCAAGCAGCCTGGAAGTGCTTGACGTGGGGCATGTACTCCAGGGTTCTTAGGCTCGGGGAGCGGCTTTGCACTGCCTGTAGGCTAGCTCTGTGGGGCTTTCCCCATCACCTTTCAGAGGTCCCCTTTTCTCCTTGTCTGTAGAGGAAGTGTAGGTGCCTGGGTTAGGCCCTCTGGCTTTCCCAGCTTTGTCTGACTGAGTGTCACGTAGGTGGATACCTCTACAACATGACCCACCTGACCTATTTTAGATGTCTTTCCCTGGAGGAAAGATGCACCACACCCCAGGAGTGGCTGTTTCTCTCCACTGAGTATGAAGAGAACCTGTAGGTGTTGAGAAGTAGGTGAGATGAATCCCATCCTGCCACCTGCTTTTTAAGATGGGTGCCTGAAGTGTATGGCCTTGATTTTCATTAATTGCTAATTTAATTTCTTCTGGTTTTAGATGACCTATGGCATCATAGTTTGCCACACCATCTTTCTTGTTTATGCTGGAACCCAGGCATCATTATGTGCTCTTGGTGAAGCTGGTGCCTAGCAGCCAGCTCTGTCTGAGGAAATGCTACAGCTGGAAAGAATAATAGTATTAAAGACTTTGCTCTAAGTAGGGTCTTATCACAAATGCTTTGAAACTCGTTCAGCAATGTTACTTAAATGGGAAGCTCATTGTATGGTGTTTTTGATCTTGTTCTGATTTTAGCTCTTGTCCTTTGAAACTTAGCTTAATTGTGCATTATGTGGAAATCAAAGTCTGAATAGTCTTTCAAGTTGGGGATTTTAGAAAATGTACGTGGAGAATAAAGCTTGCATTCCTCTGTTGACTGACACTTCAGGAATGTAAAAAATAAAGACTTAATCTATATCTGGCTAAAATTACTTTACCTATGGGGGTTTTTGAGTGGTGGTGTTTGTATTAGTGTGCATATTAACTGCCATGTAATGTTCATGTTCAATCTGGGATCTGGAAGTGAACTTGTTCTTTCTCACTTCTGTGTTCTCACTGTTAATGAAGAGCCTGTGACAGAATTTAGTCTCATGTGAATGATGTAAAAACCCAGGTGGAGCCTGGCTCTTGTTCGAAAAGGCAGGTGAACTCCAGGCTTAAAAAACAGAAAGTGTTTGAAAATTTTTTGGTTTTAAAGATGGCTGCTGTAACTCAGAGACCGAACAGTGTGAAAATAAGTATGAAAATAATGCTCTTACTGATGCTCTTTTGCCTGTGATTCCATATGACTCCCAGCTGCCTTCTGTCTAATCGGTGAAGGTTTTGTGCCCCAGAATTTGGGGCCAAGTGTTCAAGAAGGAATCGCTTTAACCTCGTCCTTCGCCAAAGGAAAGGGTGTCCAGCTGAAATGGGTATGCATTTTTACTGCTTTAGGAGTGGTTTGTGGAGACCTGCCTAGATTTGCTTTCTTCCCAGGCTGCGGTCATAGTTTTGGGGTACTGACATAAGTGCTTCATCAGGAAACTCATCACCAACAAAATAAACCTGCTGCGAGAAACAAAGCTTCAGTCTCAGAAAGCTCACAACACCCCTTCTGTTCTTAACCATAGACTATCACTATCATTTGTCACGGGATGCTTACTGTGTTGCTAAGAATATGGCAAAAGTCTTGGCTTGGGCAATGCAGTATGAAAGGAAAGGATAGCTTCTTGTCTCAAATTCAGCCACCAGCGAGAAGTCAGTGAATTGGTCTGGAAGTTTGGATTATTGCTTAAAGGCAGGCTACTTCAATACCAAGTTTTATATTTTGGGACAATCTAATTCAAATTAAAATGTTTGTTTTTATAGATGGAGTTAGCGGTAGCACCGCTGTGTCGGCGAGTCTCTGACCTAGGAAAATCTTACAGACAGCTGAGGTCATTCAGGTGAGTTGCAGTCGCAGGAACTAGCAATTGGCAGTATGACCAAACTGTATTTCAAAACTGATTTATTTCCTCCTGTTAATTCTGATTGAACTGAGAGCTTTTTTGGCAACACCCACCTGCAAATTAGAAATAGATTAAAGTTCTTTTAAATTTTATGCAGAGTATAACTATGATTTAACAATCTTTGTCATGCAAATGTTGGCCAAATTGTACTTTTTTGTGTTGCTTTCAGTACAACTTCTGTATGACAGTGAGTTCTATAGTTACCTTAAGTGTTTTCACTGAAATATAAAATTTACAGTCCTGTGTTGTTTAATTACAATAGGCAACTTCTGTGAATTTTTACAAACTGAACCTAAGATGCAGACTAGTGGAAAAAAATTAAATTATTCTATCCTAACACAATATTGCCACCAGATAGGCATTTTTCTAATGCATAAGCTAAGCTTTTTCTTCCTTTCACAAGTATATTGTTACATTTTTCCAGACCGCTGCTGTTCCAGACCAGTGAGCATATTGCCAGTAGCCCAGCTCTGGGAGAGGTTATTCCATTCAGCATTATTCTTCAGTTCTTATTTACAAGAGCACCACCAGAGTTAAAATCACCCTTCCAGGTAATAAGATCAACCTGTCTTTCCTTTCAAGATGTCCTAAGGAGGAATGAACATTGTAGTTCGCTCTAGTTATTTTAGTTAAGAAGTTTTGAAGCTTATACTTTATATGATTTGCTGGCTTTTGTTTTTATTGTGGTGAAGGTGTTATGGTCATTGACTTCATATTTTGATTAATTAGTAGGAAGATGATAACCTGATTTTAAATAGACTCTCAATTCTTTAATATTCTGTCAGCTCATAGAAGAAATTGCAGGTCTTATCCCAGACTGCAAATTGCCTGGATCCTGCTCATGTAAGATGCAGGAAATCTAGATTCAAACCCCTGTCAGAATTGGGCAAACAGCTGATGTAGGAGATCACCTCTGAGCTCCCAAATAACGTATTGGGCTGTTTCTGTTAATTGTCTCTGATTCTTTAACTCATTCTGCATCACTGCAGTATTAAGAGAGCCTCATGTGGCCTTCATTTATGTCATCTTTGATTCTGAAATTGGTGTGTGTGTTTCCTTTTTCACATTTATGTGTAATTGGTGTTTGTGTTTCTCTGTATCAGAGGGCTGAGTGGTCCATTGCCCGCTACTCCCAGTGGCTTGATGATCATCCATGTGAAAAAGACAGGCTTGCTCTCATACGGTAAAAATCATGCTTCTTTCTTCTCTACATTTATGRTAATGGAGCAGTAATTTATCTGCACACCAGGACTGGTCTTGAAACGTAAAAAAATGTGCTATAGGAGACATACCATAAATACCATTACCCTCTCTCCACTCATGGGATGAGTTGCAAAATGGGAGAATATATAAACTGAACACTCCCCTCTGCCCCCCCGTATCCCGTACCCAAACCCTCCAGTGCTTTTGGAAGGAGCACATAATCCTCTTGCAAAAGAAGGAAACCGTCCACAATGATGGTTTAAATTAATACTGTGTTTTAGCAAAACTGCCTCTCTCAACTGTTGGAAAGTCAAGGCTGCAGCCATCCTGTCTTCTGTATCAGGAAAGAGAAGCTTTGGAAGCTTAAGCAATGAAAATGTAGATAGGAATTTAAAAGTGGAAGACCCTTGTTACACCCCTGTAATGTTATTCTTCAGAAAATCAGCGCAGGATCTTTAGGAAGTGATAATTACGTCAGATTTTAAATACCTTCCTAGGGTAAATGACTTTATAGCTAAATACTGTTTTGCATCTTAAAATGTTAGGAAAAGTTACAGAGTCTTGTTTTTCAAAACAAGCGGATTTTTAAAGTATGTTAGAGAGAACAGATGTCTTGTATGAACATGACAGAGCCAGCCTGAGGATCCTCAGGATTCAAGGCTCAGATGGTCATTTGGCTCCTAACGCCCTAACTCTTCCAGCCGTCTACTCGGTGTCCTGTCCCGACCTCAGCATCACCCACTCCAGTGGCATGGGCAAGGTTGTCACACATAGCTGCACAAGGCTCGATCTGGCCTGGGAGCCAACTCTGTCCTTGAACTTACGCATGTGGATGTTGCCAGCTTTTGCTGAAATCATAGAAGCTGACTTTCAAGTTCCAGCCAGCAGTGGTTGTGCTTGAGAAAATCGACCATTATCTGTCCACACTTTTAAAGCAGCCAAGAGGAGTCTGCTATAAATATTTACAGTTCTTGAAGCTGATAGCATCATACAGTCCAGTGTAGTGCTCGGGCCAATTAAGGAAGTACTAGTTGATCACCAGTTAAGTGTTAGTAGGATTTATTTCCAAAATACTAAAATGCAAACTGTATCTCTTCATATGTGTATTAAAAGAGTATCTTTTGAAAACCATACATGTTGTTAGTCTAGTTTGGCTACAAAACTAGGTTTTCTTGAATCTCAAGCCATGACACCTTGAATTACAGGGGAATAGATAATAGGTACAGGGCTGATACAGCTGTGTATGTAACTTAGTTATGAATATTTTGATTGTAATTTCTGTCCTGATAGTACTGGCAAAACTGACAATGTTGAATTTCAGATATGTTAGGGAAAGCCAAGAATGCAAATCATTTGAGAACTGATGGGATTTTGTTCTCTTCAGTCCTTTTACACAAATTTGAAAATGCCATCCTTAAACTACAACACATTTTTGTCTTTGCTTGCAATTAAATTTMATCCAGACTGATTCAGTTAATGGGCTTGCTGGTGGTCATATTCAGACACTGATAAATTGCTCTGACCATGGAGGTATTAAGGGACAAGCCTTGGGACAAGGCTTTTAGGCAGAGAGTGTCATCCATTAGACCAAGTAGCATAGCTGGAATACTTAAGCTTTTCATTTCAATCCTTTCCTTGAATCCTTTATTCATTTTGCATGAGATACCACTATTAAAATATTTTAACTTTGTAATCTCAAGAATGTGCTGCTGCAAGATTATCACTTGGCAAGGTTATCACTTGAGCATTTTACAGTGAGGCTGTGGTCCTTTTCCTTTGCACTGTGGAGTGCTTACACATTGCTCAGTCATTCGTCCTGCCAGGGCACAGAGGGGGCAGCTTTGAAGATCTGCCCTTCCCAAAGACCTCTGTTGGCACTCCAGTGGCTCTTCCCTACTCTTGGTATGCCAGAGCAAGGCTGTTTGTCACTGCCCACACTTGGCTGCTTCTCCATCCATCCCCAGGCCTACCACTTGCAGGCACCACTCATGCAGCTTTGCTGAGCCACATGAATTAACTACACTGGATTTGTCAAGAAGACTCTTCCCTCAGGTAGTTTGGTTGGCAGCTCGTGTAGCACTGCATGTCTGGGAGCAAAGGGCGGGGGCTAGCCGACCAACACTTGAATGCAGTGAGTGAAGGGAATGGTTCTCCTTTGCAGACACTGGTAACCTCTGTAGGCACTGCCGTATGCATTCACCTTTTTACCATCTCCTCTCATGCCTGTTAGTCATTTCTAAATAGGCTGGTTATCCGTACATAAGGCAGGCAAGCAAACGTCAGTCACTAGTGTGACCATGTTTCACTCCTATTTTCTTTAATACTCTATTGGAACATTTCTGAGCCTGCTCTTCATGTGTCTCATATGAACCTAAGTTGAACTACAGGTGTCTTGCTCATTTGTCTGGAGTCTTTTATTGGTCACCTCTTCAAGCTTTTTCCGCCTGTAGTTGTTCAGCTGTGCTAATTGAACCTTGGATGTTTTGAGCCTTCAGATCCCTGTGCTGACCTATATCAAGAAATTATCTTTATATTTGCTGCAACTTTGCAAATGGTAATTTTCTGCAACTTCCCTTTGTAACAACTGTGCAATTACTCTAGGGACCTGCTGCTTAGATATTAATTTGCTTGTGTTATCAGAATCCTTACAGCTTCATATTAACACTAATTGCAGTGCTGCTTCTGCTCTGTAGATCTTAAATGCTTCAAATGCAATGTGTTAATGTTATGAATTATTAGCATTCTGAGCATTTTTGTGCATTTCTTTCTGCTTGTATTCAGCATGAAGGGTGGGATTTACCTGGCCAGAGGTATATTAGCTAGACTGCCTTTATAGTCAACAGAGAGAAACAGGCGCTGCTGGGGCTGATTCATCTCATCCTGAAGTAGGTACTTAAAATAGGTCAGTCGCATTGTGTCCTGAAAGCTCCATTTTCTCTGCTCAGTGAAAGGAGCGTGGGCTGGGACACGGGAGCTCTCTCAGGCGGACAGCTGCCCTGCAGGCATTTGAAGTTAGGTGAGATGACCCTGCTGCAGGCGTCCTCCCGGAGCGGGGATTGTGTTGAAAGGAGTGCTTCTTTAAGCAGCCAGGGCACTTTTTTCTTTTTCTTTTTAAATTAAGTTTGAAAATTCAACTTTTCTTCCATAAAAGAAACCTTCCTGTTAGACATGGCAGGATTTGAGCCAGCCTGAAGGACAATTCATTCAGTCAAGGGCCAAATTCTTATCTTTACCATTCGAGTGTGGGTAAACTCCCCTTATTCAAGCTCACTGTTGCTGGAGCAGAGTTGAAAGTCAGGCCTGGTGAAGGGTTCATTTTCATAACGAGCTGATGTCCTGAGCCAGAGAGCGGCTCTGACCACTAACCTGCCAGGGGGCAGGGACAAATGCCAGCTTGGGGACCACCACGAAAGCCCCATCTGTGCGTTAGGTTCAGTCTCGCTAGGCGCAGCAGTGTGACCGTTTTGCCGCAAGCAGCAGAGCCGTGCTGGGTCACTGCTCCGCTCTGCTTAAACCAAGCAAGCGGCAGCCACGCAGCGTGGCTAGAGGGCTGCCGCGTGCTGGCTGTGACGCCTGCGCCTCCGAGCACTCCCCCGGCCAGCACCAGGCCATTCATAAAAACCCTCCGTGTCACTTATGCTTGTCTGTCGACGCACAGTTCCTTTGATCTCTTTATTATGCAATCTGGAATAAACCGGAGATGTCTCTTGCTAATCTGTTGTCCTACAGATGATGCTGTTGGAGATTTTACTGTTTGGTTTTACAGCAACTTTTATAGCACTCAATTAAATAGATCTGGTGTCAGACAGATGTGCTCTTACACAGCATATTTTCCATTTTCCTCTTTGCCCTGACGTTTGCAGAGCAAACAGGCTTTTAACAAAGTACTAAAGAAAAGTCTTGGCCCTGCTGTCCTCCAGCTGCCCTGCTAATTGATTGGGACCGGAGTGCACAGGGCGCTACCCCACTACTGAACAGAAAGATGGTCCCTGCCTCTTCTGAAGCTTACAATTTAAATCAGGCTCCGTTCGACCGAGTCAGAGCCCAGGAGGGTAGCAATTCACAATTCCATATAAAATTAACTAATTAATTAGAGTAATTCTAAATGATACATATTAAGATCCCTTTAAGAACCACAGCCCAAATCATATACTTTTTTTGTTGTTTTAACCGTAGATATAAATCTGCATGGGTTGAAATAACATTTTAAAAAAGAACTATCTGGGTCTTATATAATCAGCTTGTCCTGATTTCCAAGAAAGCTCATGTTTTTGCTCAAGCAAGTGAAGTAATTTAATAAGTGCTTTAAAATCCTTTTCCTTATGTGGGAGGGCATCTTAAACTTAGATTTTTTTTTTTTCCTTACTTCTTACGGCATTTTTAATGAAGCATTAATATATGCAGAACATCCCACCAACCCTCTTTCCATAGCTCTCTTTTACAAACAATATTTGTAATGTATACCATAGCTTGTCTTTTAAAATAGAAACAGATTGCTGAACAGGTTTTATGTCCCTTATTAGACTGGAAGATGCTGAATTTAGGGCATTATTTAGTCTAATCCCTTCAAGAGTATGTTTTGTATATTACATAAACAGGGTTTCTTCCATCTTCTTAAACATCGGTAATATAACTATAAATTATGTCTTTTTATATGACAACAGCTGTGATCTCTTCTGTGCTGGAGACTTGATGATGCTGCTTTCACCCATGATGCCGTTTATTTTCCCATTACTACTTATACACTAGTGTTTTTACAGTATCCTCTACAGGAGCAAGCCTACTGTTTTTTAATACAAGATTTTAATGGTAAACTGGTGCATCTGAATTGAATTCTGTACTGCCAGCATAGTCTACAAAAGCTTGTCTGAGCTAGGACTGGTAAAGTTTACAAAAATGTCATCATAAAATCTGCATTTCAAGTATTAACATTGCTACTAAACTCATTTATCTCCCAAAATGAGGTACAGTCATGTAGGCATCTCAGCAACTTCAGTGAAGCCTGTTGTTACAAGCCTGAGCTGAAATCTGGCTGTGTGCATCTTGCTTTGCTGTAAGCAGCTTCCTGCACTGTCCGTATCTCTGTATGTCACAGTCCCGCAATCCCACCCTTACGACCTGGCAACTGTCTTCAGAGAAACAATGTTCCCATCCCAAATGTACTTCTGAAATCACATCTACTTTATGACCATTGGTGCTTTTGGTTACCTCTCCCAGCCCATTCCTCCCTCACACTCTGAAGCAATCTCACCGTTATTCTCTGGACTCCAAACATTCTTTCTCCCTGGATTTGTGATTTCTGCCGTTTTACTACTTGGACCTTTTGTTACCAGGGGTGCTGTTCCTAATGGGATGGACAGGCTTCCTGGCCTGTCACCATTGTGTCGTTACCATGGGCAGCAATGCAGAGAAGAGTTTCCTGAGCTGATTAGAGCTTGACCATGATTATCAGTTGTTCCGAGGTCACCAGCTAGGGTACGGAGCTCCAGGTGACTGTGGCTGCCTCTTGGCTCCCAGCCTTTAGCAGCTGCAGCAGCTTTTCATCCTCTCAGTGCGAGGCCCCTCCGGCTGCTTTCTTACACCTGCCCACGTGGGAGGCAGACTGCTGCCCTGCCTCAATGGGTACATGAAGCAGGTAGTTCCCTAGGTTGGTTCTGCTCTGGAGGTACCCGTGTCCTCTGTTAGGTGGTAGATGTTTCTCTATGACTTGTTCATTCCCTTGGCACTGCAGTTCCCATCAGTTGTTCTCCCAGAGTTACAGTGAAATCCCCACCAATGGGAGATGTGGCATTTGCAAAATAACGTTCACAAGTTGAAGGCTGACAAGTCGAGGGAGCCTGACATAAATGTTACATTTAGGGAGAAGTCAGTGCTCACCATGCCTTTGTCATGGATTTGGCCATTAGCAAAACTCTTACTGTCTGAGAAGAACCAAGCTTTTGTTTTAGCGTTTCAGGTCAAGTTATTGATTATGAATTGCATTTTAACACTCAGCTTTAGAGCATTTAAATACTTTCCTTGGAGATGCAAACATGGGACATGGTAAAATAGTGAATGCATTTAGTCTTAGAGTATTGAGAAGGTTTTTATTTTCATTGTTTAATGCAGAGCTGTACAAGGTCTGTTTCAGAAAAATGCCTGAGAATTCACCTTATAGTATTGATGGAGTAATAATTATTGGTTGCCTTTTGAGCAGAAAAGAGAGGTAGTTAAGGTGTTCCTGGGCTAGTCATATTGATGACGTTTGACTCCATCTCTCTGAAACAACGCAAGTGAAGCCACAGTAAAAGAGCAAGCAAAGCAGAAGAGAGCTGACAAAGATCAACTTCTGTCGGCTGTTGGTCTCTGCTGGGAAGGAGAAGGGTCTGGGCAGTTCTGAGGCCACCAAATAATTCACCAAGTTCCTTTTAGGTGCTTTTTGATTTGTAAGAGGACAGCGGCTGCCACTGATGGAGTTGGTTTTGCCAGTTAAATCAGATTCTTTTGAGGCAGGAGAGAAAGAAAAAAGATAAAAGCTGCTGGAAGGTGTGACAGCAGGACTCTAATGCTGGTGTTTGGCACTTAGTGTAGCCTAAATCTCATTCCTTCTTGTTTGATCTGATGGGAATAACAGTCTGCTTAAGGATTATCAAGGGCTGACATTGAGTGGTTTTGGGTGCTGCTTTTAGGGTAAAGCTTCTCGCTTTCATCTGAAGGGGTCTGGTTATCTTTGTCATCTTTTTCAAGGGCTTTTTCAAAGCAAGGAGATAAAGTCAGAAAGGGATAGCAGTGTTACCATCTGGATAATGATGCCAACCCACAACTTCACCAGGAGGTGTCAGAGCTTTCTAAGTTAAACAGGTCAATATGTTTTTTTCTATTTTCAGCTTTTGATGACTTCTAAAAACTATTTGGGCCCAACAAACTTTGGGGAATGTATAGAGGAAAAGACAGGGACACTGGTGAGTGGAAGGGGAGAGATTCAGCAAAATGAATGACAGTTACAGTAAGAAAACTGCCACAGGAGTTTCTCAACTGTCTTTTTAATACAAGGGACTATTCTTTGTAGAAGGTAGAATAGAATAGAATAGAATAGTTCAGTTGGAAGGGACCTACAATGATCATCTAGTCCAACTGCCTGACCAATTCAGGGCTGACCAAAAGTTAAAGAATATTGTTAATGGCATTGTCCAAATGCCTCTTAAACACTGACAGGCTTGGGGCATTGACCACCCCTCTAGGAAGCCTGTTCCAGTGTTTGACCACCCTCTCAGTAAAGAAATGCTTCCTAATGTCCAGTCTAAACCTCCCCTGGTGCAGCTTTGAACAATTCCCACGCGTCCTACCACTGGATACTGGGGAGAAGAGCTCAGCCCCTCCCTCTCCGCTTCCCCTCCTCAGGAAGCTGTAGAGAGCAATGAGGTCACCCCTCAGCCTCCTCTTCTCCAAACTAGACAAACCCAAAGTCCTCAGCCGCTCCTCATAGGACATGCCTTCCAGCCCTTTCACCAGCTTTGTTGCCCTCTTCTGGATGGGTTCGAGTACCTTCACATCCTTCTTAAATTGTGGGGCCCAGAACTGCACACAGTACTGAAGGTGGGGCCACACCAACACTGAATACAGTGGGATAAATCACCTCTTTTGACTGGCTGGTTATGCTGTGTTTGATGCCCCCCAGGATGCGGTTTGTCTTCTTGGCTGCCAGGGCACACTGCTGACATACTGAGCCTGCTGTCGACCAGCACCCCCAGATCCCTTTCTGCAGGGCTGCTCTCCAGCCACTCCTCCCTCAATTTATACTTGTGCCCAGCGTTACTCCATCCTCGGTGCAGAATCTGACATTTGGACTTGTTAAATTTCATCCCATTAATCATAGCCCAGTGCTCCGATCTGTCTAGATCCCTCTGCAAGGCATCTCGTCCCTCAAGAGAGTCAACAGCACCTCGCAGTTTGGTATCATCATCAGACTTGCTAATGTTGCATTCAACTCCTGCATCCAGATCATTGATAAATATATTGAACAGGACTGGCCCTAGAATTGAACCCTGAGGAACACCACTGGTGGCTGGTTGCCAGCCGGATGTAGCCCCATTCACTACAACCTTTTGAGCCCTGCCCTTCAGCCAGTTCTTCACCCAGCGCACCATGAACCTGCTGATCCCACAGTGGGACAACTTGTCCAGAAGGATGCTGTGAGGGACAGTATGACAGGTAACTAACATCTAACATGTTTAATGATTACTGCTGACCAGAGCACTTGAGTGCTGACCTGAGTGGAAATGTGAGACACATCTGACTCTTCTGAAGCATGTCCCCTCATCTTGATGGGATCCTTGAGCCTTCCCTGCCTGCATCTCCCACCTGCTGCTCAGTCTGCTCGTGACATGCCCTGCCCCTCATTGCCATGAGAGGCCGTTTATCTAAAAGGCACACTTACCTGCTGTCCCTTTCACCCAGTCTCACTTCTTCTCTTTAAATTTTTGGATTTGAAACTTACCTGCAGATGTGCCTGATCTCTCTGTAGTCCATCATGCTGATGGTCTTTGCTGGGAGTGAGGTGAGCTGCACCCGAAGCACTTTGTGGCCACAGCAAGCAGTTTTTTAGTTGTTGCCTCCTTCCCTGTAGACCTTGTGCTGCTCCCCAGAGACTATCAGGAAGAGCAGGCTGAAGGTTTTCAGGGAGCTGACCAGGTGCAAGAAGTCAGCTTTATTTTGGCTAGATAAAATAAATATTCTTTCCCTGCCTTTCTGGCTGTAACGGGGGATAACTTTTCTCTTGCTGTTTGTTGATGTGCAAAAAATGCCAAGTGACTCTTCAGAGTGTGTTGGTACCTGGTGTGGAGCCCTCAGCAGTAACTCGCTAGTAAGTTATCAAAATTGAAGAGCTCTCCAGTGCATCCCCGCCAACACGAGGGGCTGTTTCTTTGCTCAGTCAGTCTATTCTTCTGAAACCTCTCAACTCTCCCCAATAATCCAGTCCATTGTCCTTTTGCGTCACCTCAGTCTCAGACAATGATGTGCCCTGGGTTTCAGCAGAGGGAGTCTGAAGTCCAGCTGCCCCACCGGGGGACGTCGGGAGCTGGGGTGGGTGGTGGGCATCACCTCGCGCCTGTGCTGTTTCATTCCCATCCTGTGCTCGGCACAGTTGCACGCGTCGCTCTCCCCATCAGACTCCATTAGTGACAGGCCAGGGAGTCTGACTGCAAGTGTGGTTTTTTGTGTGTGTGTGCGCGCGCGCATGCATGTGCTACGTGTGGCCACCCAACTTGTCCCGTTGCAGTCTGGCAGGGAGGTTTACAGATTCCCCACCTGGCTCTGATGGAGGTGAGAAGAGCTGGCGGGAGCGGATGCATCCCTGGGACCAGCTCATGGGGCCGGGCTGTCGTCGCTGCCACTGGCTTCTCAGAACCCAATGCTCATCTCTCCAGCAAACCGAGTACAGGCTCTCGGCCTCAGGAGCATCTCCCACTTGTTAGTAAATGAACTTTGCTGGAGATTCCCAGCAGCGCTGACATGGGTGGGTTTTAGTTTTCATTTAGGAAGTTCAGAGCCCTTGCTGGTTTAGCAATAGCTTTACTGGCAGGCAACAAAGTGTATTATGACCCCACTTCTTCCTGCCATCTCCTGTTCTGGTTTGCTAGGCTTGGCTGTAGCTTCCCAGTGCTGCTGCAGCATCCCACRGGGATCTGGGCCTCTCCTCTCTAATCATCTTACTCTGGGAGGAGACTGTATGTGTGCGTGGAACACAGGCTCAATCTCACTCTTGAGTGTTTCTGCTTTCGTTAGGCCTTGCCTAATGAAATGCCTACTCGCTTCTCATCACCTCCAGTTGCCAGTGGGCACGCATGGGTTGGCAGTGCTGCCGTAGGTCCTCTGAACTCTGTGCGGGAATGCAGTATCTCACTGCAAGCTCGGCTGTTGGAAGTAGCAGCAAACACAAACACAGCTATGCCCCGCCTTGGCCCAGCCCACCATCTTACAGCAGTTGCTGTGTATTTATATGCACGACACTGCTACCATCTCCCTCAACCCCACAGCCCCCTTCACATCACCAGATGCGCATGACAAGCACCCACCTTCCCCCAGTGGGACTGGCAATGTTCCTGCCATGTTACCAGAACCCAGCAGACCCCTCACTGGCAGAGCAGCTGTGCTGGCGTGTCCTGCACTTCCATAAAGGAATGCAGGACACAAAACCCCAGGCCTGCTTCCCCAGTCAGTGACCCAGTGTGACGGTTTCAGCTCTGCTGCTTGGGCGTTAGCAGCCAGACCACTGCCCTGCGGGATGGTGCCTGTATTAGTGCTGCAGCTGTCACCAGCCAGACAAGGAACAGCCGTGAACCACGAGGGGTCTTAGTCCCCACTTTAAATGGGGGCTGTTGTTTGTGCATGTCTTTTCCTAAATGTCACGATTTTGCTGTAAAAAGTGCCAATGGAACATAATATAAACAAAGGGTTTTAGAAGGAAACCCCACAGTCATTGTATCTATTACATGAAGAAATAGGAGAAGAGAAAAAGGAGAGAAAAATCGATTAAATTAGAAGCCATATTTAAGTATGGCAAAACTAACTTGGCTTACTTAATGAACTATCAAGTCAAAATCTGAACAGGTCAGCATTTACGAAGTCTTTGTTTTACAGATATGCTGTCATTCAACAATACTTTACTAGAATTGTTGGATGAAAGGTGGCCCCATGTTGTAAAGCAAGTTAAATTATGTACAGACAAGTATGTAATCATCACAGTTGCCCCTTATAGCTTTGAAATGTATTTGTGTAAATCACACAAGACTACTTATATGTGTGAAATCCTACAACAATGTACAAGAAAAACACAGCAAAGATGTACAAACGCACACAGACACTTTGTCTGTGGGCTAGCGCAGCACTTCCCAAAGGACAGCAGCAGTTCAACAGACTTGGCCAGGAAATCACCTAAAGGCATCTCTGTCGTTCACCAGTGTCCCAGTTTTCATTCTGTAAGTTGTACTCTTGGTGTCTGCAGCAGCTGGAGTCTATTCTTTTCATTTCTAAAGGTTAGCAGTACAGCAATGTGCCCGAGTCTGCGTCAGAGCTGTCATTCCAAGCCATCTGCAACATGCTGCTGCTGCTGCTTATTTAAATGTTAACTTGTTCACTCCTCAAAACATGCAAGAAAGGAGAGAAAGATCATAAAACAATTATGTAGAGCTTTGTAAGGCCTTTCTTGCCCACCTCCTTCCACAGAGACATGCAATATCATCTGAGGAAAATTCTGTAGTAGGGAAGAAGTCAATTAATTTCAGTTGCAGATCCTGAATTTGCAGTACTTGTATGCTATTTGCTTTAGCTACTTTTGTTTTTTTTTTAGCGGTGCACTGGAAGCTTATGTTCAATCAGTAAGAACAAGAGAGGGAAAGGAGTTTGCACCAGTCTATCCCATCATGGTTCAGCTGCTGCAGAAAGCGATGTCGACCCTTCAGTGAACGTATTTGGACAACTCTCTCAAAATAGGGCATGGACAGTAAGAGAGTCATGGGCCTCTGGTGCCACATCTATACTTATGGTTCATGTAAATTATTCCCAAATACATAAGCTTTACAATGAAATGTGTTTACCTACTTCATCTATGAAACTTCTGTCTTCTTGCTTTACATTCGCATTACAGGAACTTATTTATACGCACATATTGTAAGGAAATCGTACGAATTTTATGTGCTGTAAATCTACATCTAATAAAAACGAATCATTCTTTAGCATTCCTTTTGAATTTAGAAAGGTATAAAATTAGAACATACTCAAATATTACAGTATAATTGCTGAATATCTCAAATAAGGAAGTAGCTCTTTTCCTACAAGTATAAACAGTTGGATACATTTTAGCCTTATTCAGAAAATTGTACTTTTGAAATACTAGAATCATCAGTTTCCATCTAAAAATCACTAATTTTAACACAAGAAAAAAATATTTATAAGTAACATAAGTGATTCTCTACTGCACTGCTATTCACTTTGAAATAACTTATATTGATTTCAACTCTCTTTTTGCTTAAACTGTAATAAAGAACATTGACTATCCAATCCTGAATTCAGTATGTGAAATTCTTCAGCAGCTTCCTAACTAGAAAACATCAAAATATACTTCAGATGGGTTCATGTAAAGACTTCCACGCAGAACGTGCTCATCTCTGCCGGGCTGAAAATGAGTTGTCGTCTTCATTTTATAAAATACGCAACACCAAATTTTAATGAATTTATTTGAAATAATATACAAGAATATAGTGTGCAAAAATCTTAGGGGCAACATCATGTAGACATGTGTCATCATAAACTGAAATTTACAGTTGTGATTCTTAAAAAAAAAAAAAAAAGAAACACACAGCTGTTTAGTACATGAAAAGCCATGATTGTAAAAGTTCACAGCAGAAGCAATTGTAATCCTAATGCAGCTGCTCTAATTTTTTAGACAGTTGGAGGAAAAAAAAAAAAGTAAAGTGCAAGTGTTGCACGTATAGTTAAGTGCAAAGTTTGCCCCCACCATAAAGATGTCTTATGGCAAAATAAAATATTGCAGAATATGTGGCAAAGACAAAACACAGAGTTAAAACTACGATGGTGACAATATCAACAGCACCATTTTTCTTGAGATAATGCTATTTATTTGTTTCATCCTGGCCTGGGCCGTTGCTTCCACTGGAAGTAACAGCTCTCACTATTGCCAGCTGGTGCAAAAACATCTCACTTGTGGATACAAATTCTATACGTGGCAACCCAAGAAGCAGCTCCTGTGCTACATTACACTACGCTCTCCATTTACCACATGTTCCGGTAACTTGTTGGCATCTGGGCAGGCTGGGAAGCTAGAGGCTGATAATACATTTTGCCATTTCAGAAAATCCCAGGTCCCAGAATCGTAATTAATAATATGGTTGTGCAATACATATTAATCAGCAATAAGAATCAATGTATATAAACAGCTGTTATATATTTTAAAATTCCCCTTTTTGTACATTTTCTTTTAAAAATAAACATCTATACACGTCTCCTTCGCCTCTTTCTAAAGTACTTTAGCACCACAGGATATCCATTTTCAAGCCTATATTACCTGATACATATATGAAGTTTGGAAGAAAAATAAGGCAATTTGGTTTAAAATGTTGATAGTTTTAGCTTACTTAATGTTCTATTGTAAAAAGCAAATCCGCACTCATATTAGCTCATTTCCGACTTGATGGTGCCAGTATTTTATGGTCACACAAAGTCACAACAAATAGTAAGACCTTGATCTTGCATCTTCTTGCCATCAAGCAACAGCCATTTTGTAAATACAGAGTTAACAGGGAAATTCTGGCTTAATGCTGTTGTGAGCCCTGAGAAAAGAGAAGAGAAAACCAGGTTAGCGGTTACCAAGCAAAGGGGAAGTAGACAGTATCTTAAATCTAGCAAACACTTGTTTTGAAAGCCACAAGTACTTGTAATCATTGGTCAGTTACTCAGAAGAAAACAAAAGGCTGGAACAGTTGATTTTATCCCCTGATCATCAAAAGACCGTCAAGACTGCCTTGTCACAGCCTGGAGTCCACTATCGTTACTTGAAAAGGTAACCAGGCTACGAACAAAATTCTTAGTTCACTGAAATAAAACAATTAAAAAGGTATTTCCTACTGTAACACTGAGGTAACAGGTTCTACAGATACCGTTACCTTGGCCTGAAGACCCCAAGGACAAGGAAAATCCTACTACAAGGTAGGCTAAGCAAGCCATCCTTCTTAGTAAGGCCCACCCATCACTATTCCTCCCAGTTACACACAGACACCCCCACCGAGTTCCTTGAGGCTCAAGGGTGCACGCATGAGGTGAACTTCATCTCGCCATCCAATGCCCAAGACTGCAGTAGTGTAAAAGCAGAATAAATAAATAGTAGTATTTTAACTAAACCCACAAGGAAATCTAACAGAAGCTGTCACTGTTAATTCAAATAGAATATAGTGAACAGAAAAACAGCTTGTTCCTAGCAGCTGGGATTTGGTGAAACCTTCTGCAACAAGGGACTGAAAACTCAGCACCAAGTATGTACAGCAATAAGAAGCAACTTAGTGTTGCAGCATTTCTTATTCAGTCTTAAGGCAACACTCACATAYGCTCTTGAGAAAGTAGCCTCATTTACACATGAAAGGAAAGGGGGTAATTTGAGGATGAAATCTTAAACCTGTGAAGTCCACACCACACTTGATGCTCCTACCCAGGCATAAAATGGCTGATGAAAGGACCTGGCATTCTGTGCACCTCAGTGGATCTTTCCTTCCACCCTGCTCTTCTAGCTGAACATGCAGGTTGGCAGAATCTCCTTTTTTTTTTATGTTCTCCTTATATGATGTATTAGCTTGAAAGCCCTTCTCTTACCTAATACCTAATCCACCACCTACTAATACATTGCTGCAGACTCTTGAATTGATGGCCTTCTGCAAAGTGGATAACAATTTATTTCCCTTCAGAAGAAGTGTTATCTGTTGTATTTATTTTACAATTAAAACAGAGTAATAAATGAAAGGGATTAATGGAAAAAAAATTAATTTGCTCCCTCAATAACTTCACATATGCCGATACAAATGATGAGTAAAAAAGATAGAAAATGGTAAAGAAAAAGCTTTTACTGAAGAAAAAGGAGACTGACTGAATCACAACAGAGAAGGCTTTTGAGAACGTTTAAGTGTTTTTGAGGGGAATGGACAGATGTAATTTAGGTACAACCTTATAAACTCAGTTACTTCAAACAAAAGGTCACGTGCCCTTCCTCCGTATTTCACAAGCACACTCACTTTCAGTCCAACAGAATTCACAGAACTCTCATAAAATACTCAGAGACAGACCCTCTCCTGATCCGTCTCCTGCCAACTGTCCAAAAGCAGGTTATACAACACAGGGGAGTAAAATGAAGGTTTGGGCTACCAAGAAAGAAGTAGACAGCTGAACAAAAACCACTGTAGCTACCGTATGAACACATTTAACTGCGTAATGAAAAAGACTTCTTCACAAACATACAGAATTTGTTCGTTTTCGTTTCCAACAGTCAGGATTTAAACGTTTCTGTTCTTCCGCCAAGGCCTTGGCTTCTAGTGTGTACATCCGTCTTTCTTCATTTTTCATTTTCTTCCACCTGTCACCGAGTATCACACTTATGGCTCTGCAAGACAAATGTTTACAGTACGGTCAGGACAGGGTGTTAAGAAATTATTTTTTTCTTTTTTATCTCAGCACTTTAAAGAAAACAAAAGTTAAATGTGGAAATAAATACACACAGAAGAAATCAACTGTATCTTTAAAAATTTTTTTTTTTAAACAATCATGTTATCTTATTATCTTCTCATGCTTCTTTTAACAGTTAAACATCTGAGACTTCTGTGTTAGCTGAGCATGGGTCAATGCACATTCTAACATTTCAAAGGGTGTACATCTGAATACACAGCAACTCGCATAAACCAGCAAAATAGGGATGTTAAAAAAACCACCACCAAATGGTAATTCACATTTGTTTTGCTCTACTTTCGTACTAGAAGATCGTATGACAGATTTGCTGAAAATATGTTCTCTAATAATTAGGGCAATGATCTGAATATGACCTCAGCCAAACAAATATTTGATTAACTGCAAACCCCCATGTCTATTTAATAGATGTGTATAGCTTCCTCCACCTTTAATCCATGCTGGGCGGAACATACAGGTAAGTTCCCGTTCCTATGCAAAAGGAACCATTTGTTCTAACACACCTATCATCATTTCCAGAAGCTGAATGAATTGCTTTCCTACTCCTTATAAACTTGATGTCTTTTGGACAATATTTCCCCGTATTATCATGCCACATCACTTAACTGCACTCCCAAATGTTGGATCAATATTCCACTAAAGCTTTAACTCCATCCTTTAGCTGAATGAAAATCTCTAAACAGCTTATCAATGACAATTACTGAACTACTGAGTAGGTATGCTTTGGCTTCAGATTACAGTGATGAAAGTTCTATGACCAGCTTTAAGAAAAAGGTATATACAACTAAGTACTTTGCTTTCCCATATTAAAAAGTTCCTTGCTGGCAGCAAAGCTATTCATAGACTTTCTAACAGAATCAAGAGCAAAGTGTCATCAACCATTTCCATAGCATTTCACATACAGCAATTCTGAAGGCTTTTCTGCACCATACCAAGAAAATGGATTTTAATCCTGCAAGGCCATGTAGTACCTTGCAGGCTTCCACGAGCTGCCGAGCGCTCAGAAGCACAGCAAGAACTCCACTGGGGCTGCCGTTACGCCTGTGCTGTCACATGCTCTGATGACTCCTTAGAGCAAACTCCTCAAGTTGCAACCAGATCCCATCAACATCGAATCCATTTGCACAGCCCGTCTCTTTGGCAATGGAATTTCTGGTTTTCTATCCAAGTTAAGAACCAGTATCTTTGGTCTGTCATCAGAAGTAAACACACTCCAGTTTAATTAGCAGATTTTTCATGTTTTGGCAGTATCCAGAGGCAAATCAACAGCACCAGAAACCTGTCTGGTTTTGGTCACCAGTTTGTACTGGGTCACTCATAACCCCAGGAAAAAACACGGTGACCCAGAGAGAGCAGGTTTGCTGAAAAAGCCACTGCATTTCCAAAAATGCACTATGAAATCTTTGTATTTCAAATGCAAAAAATATGTATTTTATACCTCCAGAGAAAAAACTGCACTGAGGCACTGAAAGTGAGTACAGATCTGTACGCTTCAAAAAGCTTGAAAAATCTAATGCAGAGGCAAAAGCTCCATTTCTCCAAGTTCTATGAGCGAACCACTGAGACTGAAAAAAGATGTGTACAGAGAAATTTCCTGACATTACAGAGACCTAATTCTCCTGACCAGAAACAAGAAAAAACTGACCCTACTGCATCACTGCCTCAGGCGCCCTTCACCTCATCAGAACATCGCAGTGCTCTGTACGCTGCCTTTGTCCTCTTAAAATGCTGGTTAAGATACCTGGCACCATTTTAGCAATAGACTAATGCAGGATGCAATCCCTTATACTGCAGTTAATTCAAAAGAAATTGTCAAACAGTAGTTGAGAATGCCTCAAGCTTACTCCGTAATTATGTTCAGCATGAACAAATGCTGTTAATAGTTTAGGTGATTTTCTTCATCTTTAGAATGTACACTACTCACATTATTCAAGTATTTCCGAATGCACAATCAAGTCCAACTACGGTTACAGTGAACATATCTAGAAAAGAAACAAGTGCTACCCGAACACCAGTTTCTCAAGTATGGTCTCACAGTCCAGAGTATTTTTAAGTATCATTTGAATGTTGACTTGTGTTTTAAATGTTTACAGCTCACTATCTTGTTGACATGGCTTGAGCTACTTTGTCTCAGAAGAGACCATTTRACTCAGAATATCTCAAGTTCTGTCCTTTCTTACATGCATAAGAAAAATAAAGTAACTGTAGCAAACATAAGAACTCCAGTGTACAGAAATAGGTACTACATGTAACCAACCGTAAGATCTACTCAGTAATCTGAAAATGACACATACTTACATTTAAAAAGCTGAGTCGCCTCTGAACAGCTAAATTAATAAATGCCCCAGCAACACTTAAGCAACAGTAGCTGCATGCCTATAAAATCAATTATCACTAACTCGTATGATTTCTTCTGTACTACATTTTATGGGTGCCAAGAAACTGCATCCAAATGTACTGCCTTCCCAAATGGGACAGTGAGCAGTGCGCTCTGAAGCTTACTTGTAACTTTGTCATCACTTTCCTTCAAGGTAAACCTGCTCACTGAAATACTCAACTTATTTTCACATCCATCCAGCTGCAGCTCCAGTTCACTGCATGCATTTGAAATCAGCATTTTAAATTAAATATATAACCATCATAAACTTTCCTAGCTGGAATTCTGTTCGATTTCTCATTGATAGTTGCAATGAATTTGAAGGCAGCAGATCTGCTTCACTGAAATTACTATAAACACTGCAGAACATCATTGCCAAGGACACACAAGACTGGCTGGGATTTAAGGATGGGTCATTTGTATGGTAGGATTTTATTTCTCAACACCAGCTACAGCCTTCTTACTAGAGCATTATAAAATAGCCAAAACCCTCTCAAAGCCCTGTCACCTTTAGTTTTTACCAGATTTAGTACTAGAGTTTTTATGTGACAATGAAATTTTTACAGTAACAGTTTTCATAATGTTATATACATAAAAAATCTGATTATAAGATCAGTGCATGTTCATGTGTTTTAGTTCATATTTACGTATGCACAATTAACACAAAATATTAAGATTATTTAAAACATATATAATGGACATCTTTATAAAAAAATGTTTAGACATGAATGTGCATACAGATAAAAACAAAAGAACAAACCAACAAAGAACCCTCCCCCAAAACACACAGTCATACTTCCTGCAAGTTTCAGCAGATTGTTGAACGCCTTTAGGACAAGTAAAATTTGGCAATGTACTGTTTGGATTAAGATCTTTCAGATATCCTAACAATAAGTACCATTATTCAATATGATATACAGACTGAGAATAAATGATAGTAACTTCACTGAACAATTTGCAGTACTATGTCAAGACTTAATTAGAAGAACCAGAAATTCCCTTTTTCCATTACAACACACGAGCAGAGAGCCTGGTACTTTTTTCCCCATGAACATTTCTCATCAGTGTAAACAAAGACTGTTGTGTATTTGTGACTCTGCCGGTGAACATATATACATATGTCAGTTGCTTTACCCAAATGCTTTCTCAGAAGGTAAGTTTGCCAAAAATGGCTTGTGTCAAATTTACTGAGTACTGTAAATATTTAAAGTCTGCCCATAAATAAAGCTTTGTGTCAGCATCTTTCAAAACTTGTTCTTAAAACAATATACACACATTTTATTTCAAACGCAAAATTTAGTCCACTTAAATTGAAAGGTGGGACACAGATATTCTGCCTAGCTCACCAGTAATAACAAAACTACAATTTTATGCCATTACCTGTTGTCCTTCCCTGGATACATCTGAGTATATTCAACTCTGTATTTTTTGGCAAAAAGCATGAAGGCATTCATTGGTCTTTTGCACTTGTTTGGAGAAGTGGCACCCACAGTACTTGCAGTCCCTGAGCTGTGGCTTTTGCCAGCTTTGCTGTACAAAGAATTGGAGGAAAGATGTGATGATGCAGTAGACGCACAGTTTTTACTACTGCATTCTGATCTCTCAGCATCTTGATTGTTTGATGCTCCACAAGATAGAGAAGCGCGACGCTGGCGAGCCATGCTGCTTAGCACATAAACTGCAGAGGAATCCATTGGTGTAAAATCGTAACTACAAGAAAAAGACATATCATAAAAAGATCAAGTAATTTTCACGTAAAATCCCTAAATAGCTGTTCACTCTTCATCTGTACTATATTTCTAGTATTCTGGTCTCTTTTCTGTGACATAATGATTTGTGCTTGATGCAGATGTCAGTGTGAAAAACAAATCCCAAAACTTTGGTAGATGAAAATTAATAATTTTTTCAATGTGATGGCAGACTGCAACTTTGCAATATCTGCTGTGTACTATCAACTCCCCAGCTGTATATCAATTATACACTGTCTTCAAATTTCATCCTCTTTTGAAATAAGCTTCTTTCTTTCTGTTTCTGTCCTTAGCATAAATCAAATCTGGTCAGTGAATGATAGGTGCTGAAAGAGACAACTGATGTGGGAAGTGTTGAGTTCACTTGCAAATATATATTAATTACAAATATGAAACCACTATATTAAAATAAATTATATTATATACGCTATTGTATAAATAACTTCTCTAGGGCAGTTAAATACATATCATTCTACAGAAAAACCTTCCACTGAGATTAAAAAATTGTTTAAAGACCCATGATGTTGCATACTATTTGATTCAACACTGACAAACGTCTGCCCTCTAGTGACAAAAATGTGAGATTCGTTGATATTTCAAGGTATTTCAACAGCTTGGATGAATTGTTTCCATACAATTTAGACCTCCAAATGCTGTAAAACGTTGTCATTTTTTTGTTGACTAACAACTACAATTAACCTCTAACCACTACAGAAGAAGTTTAATTCCACAGACTATTTGCTATCACCTCCAGGTGTGTGCAGATCAGTCTGGGAACCACAGGCTATACTGTCTTTAGCATGCTATATGGGGAAAACACACTTGTAAAGGTGCTACTCGATCATAAATCTAAAACACTAAGTTACCACCAGAAAATAAACAGAAAATATATGTAACTCTAAGGCTCCGCTCACCCACTGCTCAATGTGGCTACAGTTGCATAATTTATGGCAAAAATAAGGGCTTTGAAGAGCTTTTTTCCCCAAACACAAAGTAGAACTACTAGCAAGGGAACGCTGCAAGTGGTAGTCCAGCCCCCATCTGCAAAGGCACCTCCTTTCTGTGGGACAGAACCAAAAGCAAGGGTGCAGCCTGAAGGGTTGCCTCCAAAATCCCTTAGAAAAGTAAAAAGCAACAAAGAAGGGATAATGCCAACAACCTTGCAGGCAATTTCTCAAGATAATGAGAAAGGACCTCTCTGTTCTACAAACAGTCCAGCACCCTTCCTATTCCTAATCTCCTTCCCATAACACAGCAACAGGATTTTGTTTTTTAATTCTTCTGTCCTGTTAACCACAGCTGCTGCTGCACGCTCCTTTCTCAGTGACTTATTCCCTTCTGCCCAGAAAGAGAGACAAGGAATTTGAAGTGTCCAGGCAGTATTCAGCTGGGCTGCAGGATGAATAAGGAGCCACAAATCCAATTTCTTCAGTGATATGTAAATATAATGATTCTAACAGCTCTCTACATATGCAGTTCAGAATAGGAGTTAATAAAAAGGAAAAAACCCAGCCAGCAAATGAGTGAAGACAAGCAATTTGAACTCACTCTCTATGCCAGACTGAAATCATTCAAGAGCTCCTAGGGCTAGAACTGCAAACAGCATTTTAAATTAATTTCTTCTATTGTAAAAAACCAAAAAGCAACTGGACTAAAAACAGATGATAAAAAGGAGCTAATGTCATAGGAGAAGATGGATTCTACTAAACCTAGAAATCTCAAAATAGTATGGAAAAATCTTTATGAGTAATACTATTTCCTTAGAATCTTAGAATAATTTATGTTGGACTGGACTTCTGAAGGTTATCTGGTTGAACTTCTTGCTCAAAGCAAGGCAAACCTCAAAGTTAATCAAACTTTGAAGTTTGGTAAGTTTGATATATTAGAAAAGAATCACAAAAAGCATAATATACAAAAATAGTAAGAACTAATTATGAAACTACTGTATTCTAAAGCCATAACACATGCATTTATTACTAAGAAACTACTCAGATAATTCAGATACATAGCTGCATATGAAGCACAAGTTAATAGCTGGCAGACATACTATTGTGGGAAAACTGTACTAGGTTTTTCAAACATAACCTGAAGAATTTATACAGATAATATATTTATTTTTACTACTTTATCTAATCTGGCTTAAACTCTGATAAAAAGGGGCTGAAAAGTTATTTCACTCCAAGGTATTACTTTGCAGTTTAGCAGAGCACATAATTACACAGCCTTCCTAATACTCAGTCTTCATTTTTCCCTCTCATTTATCTTGTATTACTAAAAGTATTCTCTCTCTGCTCTACATAATGCTTCAAATTCTTGTAGACTTAAGGTGCCTACTCATTAAATACAAGAACCACTGAGGCCACTTTATCCAAAAATTACCTTTTAAATGTATCAAAAACACCTGAATCATCAAAGTTAATGGCATCAGGGTGTCCAGGAGGTAGACACAGATCTCCAAGATGCATTTCACAGCATGGAATGCCATGCTGTACCACAGTCAAGCTTGGATAAAAAGATGACCAACCTGAAGTGGTAAAGAGTTAAATTAGACAAACGGCCAGACAATCTCTCTAGTTCTTAATTGGAGCAATCCTATATCTCTAAATGATATCATTTTCTAAAAATGTTCTGATGTAGTTTCTTTCACCCAAAAGAAAAATCAGAAACACTTACTCAGGGAATTCTTACTGCAAATAGTTTATTTTTATCTCAAGTAAAATCTCATTCTAGCAAAAAAGGTAATCAAAACCTGGAAACTTTTATCATCAGAAGTTCCATGTTTAGCAAGTGAGAAAAGCCTCCCTTATTTGCAGCTTTCCTTTCTCCCCCCAATTTTTCTGCTTTCCTGAGCTCCATTTATACCCTTGATCAAATCTTTCCTTAAGAGATATGCAGTATTTCTGTAGCTTTATAGCTTTACAGTTTTGTTTGTTCAAATTTTGGATTTCTTTACAAAGATAGTAAATTGATTCCACAACACCGCTTTTATCAATTTCTTGAGCAACATGGGACGCCAATAAAATCTGCAACCACTTTCTAAGAATGTTTTAATATACAACCAAGTATACTCGTAGTATTTCATACCTTTATTTTTAACATAAAAAGGATGATCAAGTCTGCATTCTACTGTAAGCAAGCCATCTTCCACTGTGCCAGGATCAAAAGTCAGCTTCAGCACTGACTCACCAAAGGAAATGCTTTCTTCATGAGAAATCAACTTCAAACCATCGGAACCATAGCCCTGTAAACATACATACAGTTCAAAATTTTTCCCCCAAGAAAAGTATATACCTGTGTATACTATAGGTGTATATTCATCATCTTACATTATATTAAAAAATACCAACATTCTAAGTGCTCTTGCTAGAAATCAATAATGATGATACAACATTCAAAACATACCTAAATGAATTCAGTTCAATTGCTTTATAGCAAGATACTCAAATAGTACAGTGATCAGCTCTGGGATAACATAAGAAACTAAATATTTGCTACAGGTATTGAAATGAATTTATTAGAACTAACAGCTACCTTGTAAGGACTCACTGGGAGATTTTCCTCTTTTCCACAGCTTTCAGATCTTGCAAAATCTTCAACATCCTGCCATTCTTTATTGCGTCCTTTATGAAAGCACAAACGAGAGCCTAACAGATTTTTTCAAGAAAAAAAAGAAAAAAGATTAGTGTAACGTAAAAAGTCTGTTACAAAAAAAAAAAAAAAAAAAGACAAAACAAATACTTATTCGATGATACATGTTATTTTACCTTTTAGAAAACAATGCCAAACAGTTGAGGGCCAGGAATGGCACCATCCTAAATCATCATCATCTGAAAGTGATGACATGCAGAAAATGCCAGATTCTGATTCACTATTTGCCTATTAAAAAAAGCAAAATGGTGTTGATATTTTACTGCAGAAGATTTTAGGGCTGGTCTTATATGTCTTTAGACACATTCTCTAATTTGCACCTGTGTCATCATTTTGCCTTAAATACTAATAGGAATGTAACATGAAGACAAAGATTCAAGGAACGCAGTAAATGTGAATGGAGTTCATCTCCTTTTCTTGAAATGGGCCATCCTGGAATTTTGGGGTTTCATTCTCTGAGATTCATTTTGTACCTATGGATTATCTTATGCTTAGGTACAAGCATTTTACAAGCTATCATTCCTTGGTCATCCACAGAACCACTCAAAGCACACATTACTCTACAGTCAAACTACTGGAAAGCTGTAGGGCCAAGTCGGTTCTAGATAAATCACTGGGAAAAACTCAGTGTCTTTAACAGACAAGTTTCAGACACAAATTAATACACAGGAAAGGGAGAAGCAGGACTGACAGTTTTTGTGCATCTAAAAGGAGGTGGTTCCGTATTTCCTTTTCGAGACAGCAAAAAAGTTAATACTATTTTTTAAAGCTTGCTATAGAAAGAACTACAAGAGAAGCAGAGCTTTCTTAGAGTGTGATCTCTTCACAAAAATGTGGACTCTATGATGTAGCACTACAAGCCTACTGTGTTTGGTAAAAAGAAAAGTAACAGAAAATCTAGCTTAAATAGAAATGGTATTAGAACTAAACAGATGTTTTTTTAAACTAGTTTCTCTTTTCAAAAAGCTTAACCCATTACTCATGCATCTTTATTTATTTTAGAAATGTTTCAGAACAACTCACCCTTTCATGTCTGACTGGTGTTTCATCCAAATCATTCCTGGAGAAGTTAGGATCATTCTTTGAGGATCCTGGTGGAGGACGTGCATAGGAATGTAAACTTTTGCTTGTCGCTATTATGTGAACAGGAGATGATCTACAATAGAAAAATGTATTTTAAAATATGTCAGATTAAGACAACACATGACTTAGCTGCCATTACTCTAAAATGCTTTTATTTAACAAATATTTCTGTTTGCGTGAGCTGAATACCAAATAAACTTCCCACAAACCAATATTCAAATGGGATGATTAAAGGGTGCAAGCTCAGTCAAAGGGATTATTTAGCATAACTCCTGCATAGCTTCTATATACCACCCAAATGACAGTACTACCTCCACATCAGCATCTCCTTGTCACAATGCTGAAGTTTTTACAAATATCTTGAAGTGAATACTCCATTCTTCCCCATTTACAAATACCTTGACGTGAATACCCCATAGAGTACATAAAGACATCTGCTCTGTCCTAATGATTAAATCCCAACTGCATTACTGTTAACAGTACTACATATAATTTTCTTATTATAAACCTAAGACCAAAGCTGTACAATAAAAGGTGAAGCCCAGAAATTTCTAAGATCCCACACTGCTTCTCACAGCCTTATGGAATTTACAGATCACAAATCTGAAACAGTATCAATAAAAAATACATTGCATTAGATTTCTAATTAGCTCTTTTAAAAAAAAAAAATCTAAAATCAGTGCACTAGTGAGCATTAAGAATTTAACATAACAAATTCATCTTAATTTTTCATCTGCTGCTTCACATGAGGTAAATGCCCATAATTTCTGAGCCTTCTGTGGTTAGGCAATGTCCTTATACCATCCTACCTCATTCATGGCTGGCAATTAAGCAGCTTTTGCAACAGGCTCTGAAATGAGTCCTGTGCAATCTTCTGCAAAAGAATAAAGTTACTGTACAGAAAGGTCAAAAACAGGGCTCCAGTTCAAAGTCAGAGGGTGTGAAGAGTGAAGGAAATGTTTCTGGAGACATAGTATTACAAACCTTTGAGTTCAAAATTGAAATGAATGTCAGTACCTGTTATAAAAAGAGCACTGCATCAAAGGACTCTGAGGACTTGTGGCTATATTTGCCAATTCTGTCAACCAGTTCACCCCATTCTCACAAGAATAAGCGCTTTCTGAACTGCTGTTTGAGGTATGTTGGTTCCATGAAGGCCTTGAACATTCCTGATGTGAAACATCAGCACCAAGCTGAAAAAGTGCAGGTGGAGTAGAATCCGTCTGCACAGCCTGTAGTTCAGGAAGGTCATCTACGAACAAATGCACAAATTACCATAATTATACCCATTGATAAATTCTAGTTGACCCCAAATCTTGCAAAAAAAAAATCAAAAAGGAACCACAATGAAGTAACTGATTTTCTCATATCACAATTACCAACATTTCACAAACCCTATTCATAATACTGACAAAATGGCCACAGAAATAATCACATCTCTAGTCTACTATACATTCATACAAGCAATTTAAGAAAAAACATTAAGTAACTAGATAAAAATGTAGTTCTGGTTTTAAAGTTTTTACTAGACTGACTAGTTTACACTGAATTGTACTGCAGAATTATGCGAAAGTAGCAACATGCTTCACTAAAATACTAAAACATTCAATAAAAGGCAACTAAAGCAATCTGTCCTAGCAGGTGTGACACTAAAAATTATCAACATAGGGGCTGTACAAGGTAAAAGTTTTCCACGTTTCCACCAGGGAACTGGAATTAAATAACTCAGAAGTCATGAAAGCTGGGTATACAGCCCGGTACGGGTGAATTCCTGTCAATAATCTACACAGTTTCACATGTTATATAGAATAGCAGAAGAGAGCCCAGCTTGTTAACAAAAGTCTGTGTTACATGCGCTTGTATAACTAAGTATCGTTATTCTTAATCACCCTATGACTTCAATTAAATATGTTAGTATTTCATTAATTATATCAATATTTTTCTCCAATATGTAAGAACTGAAGTTAAATGTTCCTCTAGCACAGAATCTCTATTTGCAGCTGATCTAAAGCAGCATAATTTCCCTTTAGGAGGAGCTCTTGAGCTTTCTGTTTGTTATTCTTGTGCCAGAAAAAACCTTCTCTGGAGATTAGGAGCAGAAATTTGTAGCTCTAATTTCAGGAACAAATTTAAGTCAACAGGCCAGTGTGTCAGAACTGGAAATGGGTTAAAGGAAAAACTGACTGCAAAGACAGACCTTAAGATGTCACAATTCACTGTCATATTCCCTGCCCTACTTAAGTTAAAAATCAGTAATCTCATTCAGTCGGCTTCCAGTAATTTCACTACAGGAAAACTACAACAAACTTCAGACTTTGGCTTCTTCTGAAAATGTCACGTTATTTACCAAGTTCCATGTGTTCATCGCAGGATGCATATCCAGGAGAAGAGGGCAGGTTTTCATTACACTTCAGCAACTCCAGTGACTCATTCATCCCTGAAGTTCTCTTGTCCACTACCAGAAGGAGTTTCTGAACTGCATTAGGCATTTCATTTGTCTTCACTTCCCACACCATGTTAGGATGCTCCAAAGTATCTGACTTTAAAGAGACAGAGGTTAAAAATTTGTATACACATAAACTGTTTCAAGCTGCATCTGACAGGCTACTTCATTACCAGAACCCTAAATCCTCCATAATCTGTTGAGAATCACAGCATAAYTTAGCTTGGCAGGGACCTCTAGAGATTATCTTGTACAATCCCTGCAGAAAGCAGAGCCAACTCTGAAGTCAGATGAGGCTGCCTGGGGCCCTGGCAACTTGAGTTTCTAGTATCTCGAAGGATGGAGATTCCCTGACTCTTCTCAGGAACCTGTTCCAGTGACCACTCTTGCTGTAAAGAAGTCGTTCCTTACAGTTCCTGTACGGTTTGAACTTCCCTTGCCACAGCCTGTGCTAATTGCCTCCAAGAGTCTGGGGTCATCTCCTCAACCACCACCCAAGCCAAGGTAAAAAACATTCACTTGGTACCCTGAGCCACGCATCCCGACACAGAAGGCAATCAGACAGGTAAGACAAGATTTGCCTTTGGTTAATCTGTCCTGGCTATTCCCTGTAACTTTCTTGCCTTGTAAGAGCCAGGACGTGGCTGTCAGGAGGATCTGTTCCACAATCTTCCTGAAGGCTAAGGTTAGGCTGACCAGCCTTGTAGTTTCCCCACATCCTCCTCCTTGAAGCCAGGTGTGACATTTTCTTTTTTCCAGTTATTGGGAGCCCTCCCGCCACCAAATCCACAGCCTTTCGGAGACCACCCTCACAATGACACTGGCCAGCTCCCCCTGACGCATCCTATCTGGTCTCACCGACTTGTGCGTGGCTGGCTCACAGAACCAGCCTGCCCCTAACTTGCTCTTCCTCTACCACAGACAAAGAAGTACCTTGCTCCGTCAGATGCATGGTGTTAGGCCCAGGGACTCGAGGAACCTGCAAACACGCCTTGCAAATAAAGACCAAAGCAAAGAAGATGTCGTCCTCAGCCTTTTGACATTAGGTCTCCTACGCCATTTAGCATCAGGCCTGCATTTTCCCTACTTGCCCTTTCACCACTGGCGTATTCGCAGAAGCCTTTTTCACTGCCCTTCACATCCCTTGCTATCTCAACTCCAGGTATAGTCGCAAACACATCTGACTGCTAACATCCTTAACTGTGTTGTAAATGGAAAGAAAAGGAAGCGTCTACTAGTAGATTTCACTGCAGTTTCATTTCCCCAAATCCCAGTACTGTCACATTTATACCAAAAGAAATATTTTAAATCATCTTCAGCAGAGAACTGTGTGATTATTCTACACAACCACTGCCTCTAAAAGCTGGAAAACAAGGTTATGCAGTCTTTAGTGATTTGGTTATCTACTGTTTTTTTTCAGATGATGATGAATTAAAGCTACCATAACAAAATTATCTTGCACTTTAATGAAGTGTCATTGAAAAAGTAATCGTGAGTCCCTCACAAAAGAGCAAAAAACACAGCTTAGTAAGAAAGAAAATCTGAAGTCTACCATATGCATGTCCACTAAGTAAGCTACCATGCACCACATTAGAGAAATATAAACAATAGCTAAAAAGTCTAATATTTTCATATGAAACAGTAAGCCTATCATCCTAAAAGTTCCCTTAGTGTAATGCATAAAAAGCCATCTGATAACAATTATGAAAAAAAACAGCTTTATTTTAATAAACAGTTAAAAGGTATTGTGTGTATACAGCCAACATTAACAATATTCCATGTTTTCACTCATTCTATGAATTTGTTTCATTCATTTTGCAGCTTGTCCTATACATAATACAGTTCAGACATAACCCTTTGAATTACACGCTGGCCCTACCAGAAGAGGCCTGACCTAATCAGTAAATTTTTTTACTGGAAAATTTCTAACCTTCTCATCTCCTAATCTTTCAAATACATGCAAAACTTACATAAACTTGCATTCCAAACATAAAAAGATGCTTGATTCTACTCAAATGGCACTACTACAAAAGCCACAATAGTGCAATTCTGATTTTAAGGAGGTAGAGAGGGAAGGTAAGAGAAATGAGAATATACAATCAAATAAACTGTCAATGGCATGTGTGTTTCACCTCTAAGAAGCATCTTTAATGTAAATTATTCCTCTATCACCCATGAGGGACAGTAAAATCACAGAACACCACAAGAGCAGAAAGCTCAGTCATTTCTGAACAGAAAAATTGGACCTCAGTAGTACAGGTCAGGACCTCGATGATCATCTCCAAGTAATCAACTCTGAAAAGCCACTCCTTGTTTTTCTGGCTTGTCTACATCCTTCCTTTCCCCCCTTCTACCTTGTTTTTCCCCTCTATTTTTTTTCTCTCTTCCTTTCCCAGTTTCCTGCCAAAGTGAACAAGCAAACTTACTTTGGGAATGTTACCTTCTTCCTTCCCGCCAGCTGCCAAGATTTGAAAGTACCTGTCCTGGTATCCCAACACACTGAACGTCAGAGATAAGGTACAGATACGACACGCTAGTCTGACAAGAAAGATACTTGAGAAATCAATCGTTCTTCCAAGTCACAAGAATTTCTCTAAACCAAAGCCACTTGTGTACAAAAGCCAAAAAATCCTCTAACAAATGAATTAAAGAGAAAAACAAAAAAATGTGCCCAACTTTACTTTTTCAAGTTTTCTATTCTACTTGATTAAAGCCTGCTTTGGACACCATGTGCTTCTCTTGTCCTCAGCCTTTCAATGTTTTGGAACATTAAGGGAATGGTCATTGATTAGCTTGTAAAGATCTTTAATTCAACTTCATGTTCAAAACTTGTTGCGACAGATGTTTTCTAGAAGTATGCTTCACAGGACTATAATTAGTGCCGTTTTCTTTAGGGGCTAAATGAATTTATTTATGAATTTGTGCTTTAAAATAAGTCAATTTGTCACGCTAAAACAAACGGCAATATTAACAAAGAGCTTATTAATTAAACCATGTCTATTTTAGAGGGACAAAAATAAATCCGGCACCAAAGTAAATAAAGACTGTGGCTGAGAAGGGGTTCAGCAGGAACTCGGCAGCATCCACCCAAACCGCACTGTG
Organism: Phoebastria nigripes; assembly: GCA_035582835.1. Classification (NCBI taxonomy): domain Eukaryota; kingdom Metazoa; phylum Chordata; class Aves; order Procellariiformes; family Diomedeidae; genus Phoebastria; species Phoebastria nigripes. The sequence goes on along the minus strand of JAYKAV010003466.1, from coordinate 24,187 downwards.
CAGGAACGCCTGGGTGGAAGTGCTTCCCGTGGTTTTCCTTCTGGTGTTTGCCTTCCTTCCCCCAGCCTACCCCCGAAGTCTCAGGCAAGGTCTATGCCTGCAGCAATTCACTGGAGTTTAACACGGGGAACAGCTTCTCCAAGCAAAACACAACATACTGGCAAGACTGGATCTACACCAGGGACTTTTATTGGCACAGCTGCTTTGATCAAGGCTCCTCGCTCCACATCCCCGACTCGCACAGCCGTGCCAGAAAAACGCCGCAGAGGCAYAGCCTCAGCGGAGCACAGAACGTGATTCACGATGTTTTTGCAAAGACGGCCTTTTAGCTTACGCAGGCCGAACCGTAGCTTTTACCCAACTCCATCGGACGTCTCCCCCGCCAGGGCCGCGGGGGAAGCACTGCCCTCCCCGCACCACGTACACGCCCGCGGCAGAACAAACATCGCTCTGATTACATAAGGAAGATATTTACAGCAGAATTAAAGGCGCGTGTGCACGCATCAGCGCGCGGCCCCCGGGCGACGGAGGCGGGCGGCCGGAGGGGAGCCCCGTCCCCCGCCAGGGCCTCTTCCTTTGCCCTCCCCCCGCGCCACCGCCGGCGGCAGCCCCGGGCCCGCAGCGGGGCCGAGGCCGCGCCCGGGAGGGCGCCTCCCCCCGCCCCCCGTCATGTGATCCCCGCCGGGACGCTGCCCTTGTTTATAAACTTCTGCCGGCACCGCGCATGCGCGCAAGCCCCCATTCATTCAGAACTGCGTAACAGCTCGGCCCGGCCGGGGGGGAGGCGGCGGGGGCGCCCCCCCGCCCCGCGCGCCCCCAGACCCCGCCGCCCGCCGTCAGCCCCCGGGCGGAGCCGCCGACCGTGCCGGCGCGGGACTCACCTTGCTCACGGTTCCCCCCGCTCCTCCTCCCCCAAACAGCCGCTGCTCCCCGCGGCGGGGCAGAGCGCCCTCGCTCTGACAGACCGGGGCAGGCGGGCGCTCCCCGGGGAAAAAAAGGGGGGGACGACACACTTTTTTTTTTTCTATTTCGCTTGCTTTCGCGGCCTGGCGCCGCGGCTGAAGGGCCCCAAGGGGGGCCGGCGCCCCCGCGCACCCCGCGGGCTTTAGCCCAGCAGTGCAGGAGTGTGGCGGCTCCACCGCACCGATGAGGGAAGGCGCCCAGTAAACAATGTCCGGGCTCCCGCCGCCGCCGCCGCAAGCCAGGGCCCAACGGCCTCCTCGGCTCGGCCCGCGGCCGCCGCCGCTCACCTCCGGCCCACAGACCCCATCCGTCCCCCGCCGGCGCCTCGCAGCCCCCCAAAAGCGGCAGCTCCAAACTTTGCAGCACTTACCAAACCCGTCGCCATTACCAAATTCCCCTCGGCTCCCCCCCCCCCGCCTCCTCCCCACAACGGAGTCCCGCCCGAGCCTGGCGGTGCTCGGTCGCCGAGTGGCCGAAGACGACGTTGCTCAAGCCGAATCGGCTTTCTATTGGCTGTCTGGCCTGCCTATCAGGAATCCACCCGGAGGGCGGACATGTTTTGACTCTCCTGCGCAGCGGATTGCACCGCGCTGCACATCAATCACCCCCAAACAGCGCCCCGATTGGCCAATGCCTCCACCGGCTCGCGGAGGGGCATTCCGGGAGCTGTAGTCTTCGCCGCCGCCACCGCCTGCCAACTGGGACGCGATAAGACGACAGCCCCCAGGATGCCCCGCGCGGCGCTCGGCTGATAGTAAACAAGAGTCACAGGGACACGTGTACCCGCGCCTCCGGCCGCCCCGGCGCGCAGCCGCCCGCCGGGGCCTCCGCCGCGGGTGCCGAGCGCCGGCGAGGTGGGCCGCCAGTCAGGGCCCCCCATCCCGCAGCACACCCGAGCGCGGGGAGGCGCTGCCTGACCTGGTGCTGCCGCGGGGGAGAGGCCTCCCCGGTCTCCTGCGGCGGGAGGGCCCGGCTCGCTCTCGCAGCTCCACCGGGCCAGGCCGGGCCGGGCGCGGGCCCCGAGATGGCGGCGGCCTCCGCGGCGGGGCGCTGACTCACAGCATCAGCGTGGAAGCGGTGACCGGGCCCCTGGCCGGTGCCTGCCCGTAACGATCCCCGGGGGCGCCCGGTGCCTTTCGCGATTTACCACCATTAATCAGCGCTGCGCTGTTACGGAGCGGGCCCCGCTCGCATTTCGCCAAATAAAGACTGCGGCGTGCAGAGGCTAAAGGAAGTTGCTAAAGGTCAGAGAATGAGTCAGCAGCGGCGCCTGGGCTCCGCTCCGGCCCCTTCCCTCATTTTCGTTTCATTAGAAAGACAGTGGTGATAGCTTAGGTCCAAAATACAAGTTGGTGGGGAAAAAAGAAATAATTTCTTTAGATCCATGCAGGTTTATCAGTCCATTAGTGTCTTCCAGACATTCCCATGCATTTACTGCCAAAATAACAACCTGGTTCGGTTCGACATTACTTCCGTTTTACTGACAGAGAAATGAGACTACAGGTATTACGAGATTTGCCCACCTACACAGTAACTCTGGGAGACTGCAGAGATAAGAACGGACTCCAGAGCTCCTGAAGCCAAATCCTCATCATAAAATATATTACTATGCATGATCCGATACAAAGCAAATACGCGCACAACTCAGAAATAATGGGATTTTAGAAGCTGATGGCGAGTTTCAAGATTTTGTAACGGTTGGGATTTTTCCAAGAAAAGCATTTCTTCCTTATCCTATTTTCAACATCATCCCAATCATGTGAACGTGTCCTAAATCAGAGCTTTTGTTGTAATTTGGTATCTACAACAGTTCTGACTTTCAGGCAACAACATAGTTGTGCGAGAAAATAAGCAAAAAAAAAAAAGTTAACTATTACAATTTAAATAGAAATGGTTCCGTATTTAGAGTTCTCCGCAAGCTTTGTGTCCCATGAAACATGCTGTTAGTGGCCAGTAGAGGGAATGCTGGTTTTATTGTTTCCACAGGTCTACAGGGGTAATGCAACTGAAAAGAAAAAAAACTAAATCACACACACTGAAATTGTACTTGGCATCAAAACACACTCAGTATGCAGATGTCATTGGCACATCAGTTTAAGATTTGGCTTTTCCAAGAAGTAATAGTTTGCCTGTTAGTAAAGTCATTACCATCTGTAGGTACTCTATGAAGAGAGACATTACTTTCAAAAACATGCCATATCTTCTGCAGTGTGAATTGGAAATTATTACTTTTTATACGCATACGTGCAAGTTTAGCTTAAAAAAATAAAAAGAGTAGAAAAACCAATCCCATGGAATTGAACTAAAAAACTTCTGTGCTTAATCACATAACAAACCAACCCTTTACAGATCATTTACCCAGTTTAAAAACACAAGAGTTACTTGAACAAATGCCTCCAGGAAAAATCTGAAAATTAATGTTGAGATTCAACTATTAAGCAACTAGACAGCTTATTATAATATCAACTGTCTAACCCTACATCCCACAAGCTCAGATTTTTCCTATATTTAGAATTCAGACTTTATTCAGACTATATATCTTTATATAAGAAATCTTTCATGGCATCCTCTCTCTAAAATAATTCTTTTAATAAGTTGAAAACTGGTAAACCAGGAATCATCTTTTTTACACCACTCCACAATAGAATTAACTTTAAAACTGTGTTCCTTCCTCCCTTTCCCCTTTCTCTTTTGATCTCCCTTACACATTTAAACAGCCTTTAGGCTCTTTGGATAATGAATTTTACTGTGCACCCTGCATTTCCAGATTGAGGCTTGGCAGAAGACCTGTGTATGCAGATGTCGCCATTCTGCAAATAGGCTACTTTGCTTGTGGTACAGCCACTTGCAAGGTAAAACTCACGGTCTACTCTTCTGAAAGCTCCGTCTGCCGCACTGTGGAAGGTGGAGAGCGCAGAGGCCAGGTCAAGCAGCTACAGAAGATACGAGATCCTGTCTCAAGCCCCATCAGATTCTTCAGAAAAAGACTGTTGGCCTAAAGGTTCGTACCTTGTTATGGAGCATGTTTCCACCCCACTATGTACTTCTTCCACTCAAAAGGAAAAGTGTTTTTTTCCCAAACTAAATGTTAAATCTATTTGCCCTGAAGGTTCACCATTCTCTACAAAAACTTACGCATGAGTGTTAGGTGTGAAGCCCAGTCCTCCGAGACCCACTGGCCCAGATTCCAGATACAGGTCTGGACAAGTAAATACCACTGCTGAATTAGAGCCTTGATATCACACCTACCATCTATGACATACCCAGAAAGCACAAAAATATTAATCCTACCTAGGACTGAGATTAAAATCTTGTAAAGAAGAGTGTCTGAATTGTTTTGAGATTCTAAAAACAGACACATAACAGCTTTCTTATTTTCAAATCTACCTTTTCTCCTTTGCTAAAGGAGAAAAAAATTAACTAAATTAACATTTACTTAGTGAGGATGAAAGAGAAAATGAGTAAAAGGACAGGTAGTCCATGCAGTAGATGGCAGCAGGACACATAAAGCTTACTAACCCCCTTGGTTGAAGTCAAATACGTATCTTCTAAATTTCAGAATTAAGATTATGTCAATGCCATACTCCTTGCTCTGTATGCGTACTCTCTAATTAAATCATTACTCCCCCTGCACACACCCTACCTCGCCTTACTCCATGCCCAAAATGAATGGGTGCTCAGAGAATGAATCAATACTGTGTAACACGGACATTGTTGGTAGCTTTGCTGATTCAGTTGCTTCTGCTGTTGTAAGAGGTAGAAAATAAGGTGGGGGATTGGGAAGTGTTAGTTGTGAGTTCTTGTTATGTTACAGATGGCTACCAAGAAGCACAAAATAAGCAGGAGAGACTACACAAACAGAAAAGATACAGATAAATTCGCATCCTAGCTATTTCCCTCTTAAAATTGCCAGCCACAAAGTTAAGAAACCACAAGGTAGGTTTAAAAAATGCGTAATATTACAGTCAAAGTCATAGTAGTAAAATATATATTATATATTGGGTTTGCGCCTATCTCTACTTTTAATCTCTCCTGTGCAAAGTCAATGTCCTCTCCTGCCCTTACGACACAGCTGCTACTGCTGACTCTCTGAAATACAGCATATCATTATTTTAATTCTGCTACAGGAGCTTTCACATCCACATGTAGACATCCACCCTCAGTAATTAACTAAATACTCCCCAGACATCAGAGCAACCCTGCTCACCAGAGCTTCCACTTCTACCCAGTGTGGCAGCCTCTATTCTGCAGCCATTCTGCCAGACCCTCTCACATCAGTTTTCTCCTTTCGTGATGGCTTCTGTATCTCCTAAAGCTATCCTACTCTTTCCCTCTTCTCACAGCCTTTTGTGGCTAGCTGCAATGGTGGTTGGCTCTCTCCACCTTCCTAACAACAACTCTAGGCATGCCCACTCCCACATTTCACCTCTTTAATCTCCTCACAGAGGATGCCATTGGGAACGCAGAGCAGAGGAACAGAGGACTTGTTGCTCCCAGGAAAGATCTGTTTTCTGCTCCTCACCTCTAACTTCTTTTGGGAGAGGAAGGCGTGCCCAACTGAACTGAGTGCTAGAAGGAAAACTTCACTTGCCTCCCGCAGTGGTTCAAGCTGGGGAGAAACAGAACAAGTAACAGGCCAGAGAGGTTTTTTTTTTCTTCCAAGACAGGTCAGGAATTAATGAGAAATGTATTTCATGTCATTATGGCACAGATTCCAGTTTTAGCTAAACTTTTATCACCTACAAAGATAGAGCAAGACAAAAAATGACAATAGTATCAGGAAAAAAGAAAGACCTGATGTATCAAGAAACAATCCAGAAGAGTGATAAATAAGAAAACCCTCTATCCCAGCTCAAAGCTTGCAGAAAAACAAGTCAAAAAGAGACTACAGATGATCTGTAAGTTCCCTCTATGCTGGTTGGTAAATTAAAATGCCAGGCAGTGTTCCTGGGCACTGGAATACAAACATCTGTACTCTAAATTTTTTTAGAATAGCCCTGGCATAGTTTTTGCATGGGCCAATAGCAAATAATTTTCGGATATGGTTTGGGAGCTACCATAGGCCAAGGACTATTCTCAGTTGGCCATCTGTGTATGGCCACACCAAATGGAAAGCTGGAAGAAAGCTTATAAGACAGCTTATAAATGAGCCCACACAAATAATGGAAAATAGTATGAATGTTGGCTGTTCAGTGCCTCAGTACTAGCAAAGTCTCAGGCACATAAAATTTCTTACGATGGATGTAGCCATACAGATGCAGCCAAAAACTAAAGGGACAGCGAAGCTAAGGTTGCTTAAGATAGCCACACCACCTGACAAGGACAAAGCGACAAAGAGAAAAAGAAGATATAGTTTGGTGATAGTTGGATGGCTTTTTCCAAATAAGACATTTATCAGAACCGAGTTTCCAGCATCTTCAGAGATGCGGGGGAGCAGGTCCCAGAGAATTGCTTGGCTGCCAGGGAATTACTCCTCCACAGAGAGACCTGCAGAGAGAGTTACCCTTTCCCAAAACTTCATAGCTGCTAGCTGAAATAATTCAATACCTTCAAAGAAGAAAGGACAAAGTATTCATACCATGCCATGATGCTATTTTTAGGCCGTCCTAATTTAATTTACCTCAATAAGAAAAGGTTGAGTCAGCAGATACTGTCACAATGGCCTAGTATAACCTAGTGTCAGAGTTTTCCACATGGTTTTGACTGGGCACAGTTTCTTTTATGTAATAGTTTGGCCTTTGTCTCTTCCCTGTTCCCCCATACATACATATACCTCTACCAGTTCCAAGGAAGAAACACAACCCTACCCATGGTATTCACACAGCCATGGCAACACCATTACCACACTCCAGCTCAGCTTGATTTGCCATCATAGAAGGGACAGGGACAGGACAAAGGGGATGAGGAAGGGAGTCACTGCCCAGTCAACCAGACCACTACATCCCAGCACAGACCCAGCCAGTCACTCCACTTGCCATACATCCCCCTACTGCCACTGGCTCTTCACCTGGCTGTCAGAATAAAGATAATTTAGAGGGAAAGAGAGAAATGGGGTGAAGGAAGAGGCAATGTTAAAATGTACTTTTCTTTGGGCTTTTCATATCTTACCAAGATTATTCAGCTTCCCTTGGGTCCACGAAGTGAGCATGTCCAACCTGTTAAGCATCTTTCAGAGCCAAAGAGTAGATGAAGAACTTGGAAACAGTCTCGGCATATATCTGAAGGAAATCCAACTCTCAGAATGATTTGAAAGTGATCCTAAATTTTGTAAGACACCGAACAACACAGATCTGTACATACTCAGCATACAAAGAGGCAATTCCTCCTAGAGAAAACTACAGTAATACTTACTTGAGGACTACAGACACAGGAAAGCATCTTAGAAACTCCAAAAAAATACACACCTGTAACCATCATATGTATGAATGGATAAAAAGAGCTTTGAACCAATATAAAAACTTTAGCAAGAGCATGTGAGAATGTCCATGCTGTGGCAAACTGACTTTCAGCAAAACACTTCGTTCAGCAAAAGCTATCACATGCAGCAAGCGTCTGAAAAAAGAAGACTAGGAATTTGATGTGCCAGGTCTGTGAAGGATGACCAGCAGATACTGATTTTGCACACCTGGGAACTCTCAATACTGAAAAACAATAATGCTTGCCATGGAAAGTGTGTCATAAACTACAAAATGACACAAATCATGACGTAACTGATCCCAGAGTCACCTTATAGAAAGCTTAAAGCACCAAAGATTTCAAACAAAACAAAACAAAATCACCAAACCAAAACCAAACCCACCATTCCAGCAAGGACCAGAATCCTCTTTACTGAATACAAAAGACAACATAAGGAAAGATGGAGTAGCAGTGGTTTAGGTTGTAGATGGTTTCACAATGCTCTTCACAGCTTTGCCCCAAGACTTCCACAATCACTTTGGGCCCTCAAACAGGAGATCCAGAAGGGAATGATTTCAGAAGTGTTTATTCCAGATGAAGTTGAATGAAATCTCATGAAGCACAAACAAATGACATTTAAAAAGTGATGGCGTCAGCACTAGGACCAAGGAAGCTTGCTTTTCTCAGGGTTTGTGTCTTGTGATCAACTGGGGGCTGCGGTCGAATTTTTTTCCCATGGTTAAGGCATGTGTAAACATTTGCTGCCATGTGGATTCTCTTTTGCTTAGTAACATGTGAGCCCAGGAATGCCCTTCTCGTAGAGGACTTCTCTCAGGCTTTTCTCTCCTCACCCAGTGGGGCATATTTTCAACAAACTCATTGGAGCTTCCCCCCCCCCCCCCCTCTTTAGGACTTGGGCATCTGTCAAATTCATTTAAATTATCTGCAGAATTATAAATCGCTGGTGAGGTTGGGGAGAAAGGAGAGAAACAAACTAACTCGTACATGTGTGGTGGTGCATTTCCCCCCTTCCACTAGGCCTCTCTACGATCAGAGACTCCTGTTAGGCCTTAGCCATTGTGTAACGAGTTGGGCGGTTGAGCGTCCCTTGACTGTACCAGGCACTCTTGCATGGCTGAGGTGGCGAGCGGCACTGATCATACCAGGAACACTGGCTACCTGATCAAAGTAGGGAATGAAAGCAGGAGATAATTCATCATTCCTGACAGCCCTGAAGCATTCCCTACCTGGATCGTAGCTCAAGTGGAACGATACGATGGTTACCACGGAATGATACCATTGTTACCGTAAAACAATACCATAATTACTATCCCGGACCACCTCGGATAGTGGCCAGGATGGAAATTTACTGATGACTAAAGCCAATCATCTTGCAAACCTATAAACAGCAGTCCCAAGCGAGACCCTTTGAGCTCTCCGGGACCGCAGCGGGCTGCGCCCAGAGTCTCCCTCTGAGTGGGACGCCTCTCAGAGCTCGCAAACTCTCRAGTCTGTGATATTCGGGGGACTCTCAGGACCTGGCCTGAAACACTTCTCGGCCAAGACACTCCTCGGGGCTCAACCCTTCACCCCTTGAGAAATGCCAAGACATCGAGCGTGAGTATTTCACGACATTCGAGGGGAATTTTTAACAGGTACCTTTATCTAGCTTAAGGCCTTTATAAACTTACCTAGCTTCAGGCCTGTAAAAACTTATTTAGCTTTAGGCCTTTATATAGATCTATCTAGCTTTGGGATCCTATGTGTGAATTGATCTAGATCTTATGTGTGATGTGTATGTGTGTTTATATATATATATATATATTTTGATTTAAACAATAAATAGTAAGCATAAGCTGCAATTGAGTCACTTTACTATTGTAGTAAACTTGATTAATTCACATGGTAATTGCTAAAATCCTATCATATACCTCAATGATTAAGTGCTGCTAAAATCTCATAATTTACCTCAATGATTAAATGCTGCTAAAATCTTACGATTTACCCCAAACTGTGATTGAACTTTGAATTGCTGCTAAACACCTGTAATCCCTTAGGCATAAACTGTTGACCAGGTCTGAGACTAGGGGTAGATCCAGCCGCACCTAGACTCCTCTCTGAGAAGGAGTTTAGAAAGCAAGGGGGTCTGCTCTGAACCTCGTGACTCAACGGGAGGATCTCCTTATCCCTCTTGTATTAGACACAAACCGTTGTCCAAGTCTGAGACTAAGACTGGATCCAGCCGGGTTTTCTCTGAATCTTGTGACTCAACGGGAGGGTCTCCCACACCCTTTTGTCCTC
>JAYKAV010003466.1:0-14517 GCA_035582835.1 Phoebastria nigripes | reverse complement strand
TTTAGGTTGCTGCTAAACACCTGTAATCCCTTAGGCATAAACCGTTGACCAGGTCTGAGACTAGGGGTAGATCCAGCCACACCTAGACTCCTCTCTGAGAAGGAGTTTAGAAAGCAAGGGGGTCTGCTCTGAACCTCGTGACTCAACGGGAGGATCTCCTTATCCCTCTTGTATTAGACACAAACCGTTGTCCAAGTCTGAGACTAAGACTGGATCCAGCCGGGTTTTCTCTGAATCTTGTGACTCAACGGGAGGGTCTCCCACACCCTTTTGTCCTCAATCTCTGTATAAATCATTCCAATTCAACTTTGACACGATTTTTCCCTGTGTATGGTCAATCCATGTAATAAGTAATAGAGTGGACCTTGCCATCGAATTCTGTTAAGTCACGCTTTTATAAATTTCTATTAAAATCACTTTTTGCTGATACCTTTGCCGGTGATTCTTTAAGCGGCCTCAAAACCATGCATTCGCAACAACATGCCAAGTAATTGCCAAAGTCCCATTCCTTTAGCGGGACTACAAACAAGGACGATAAAAATCTTTAATAACAGAAGCATCAGGTAATCTAAGTATGGACACAGACAGTCTCATAAGGTAAACATGACATAGTATTGTTTAAAATTATTAGAACTATCTACTTTTTTTTGAAAGGTCATTAAAAATCAGACTTGGTATGATTTCCTTCTTGGGATGAACAGTTGCCACATTTATGACATGAAAACTGGCATGTTTGAAGTGTACATATGAATAGATTCAGGAGAAATCCCAAGTGCTGACTGATGAAGGATATAATGATTTGGACGAAACTTACAAAGCAACAATTTATTACTGTTGGTTAAACCCCCCTGAATTCACCAACAAAGAAAATTCCAGAAATTATCCAGTTCCCCAAGAGCAACACAATAAAACTGCTGCAACATGAAGCTGTACTTTGGGACTCAGAAAATCCAAAGTCTCTGATTATCTTAAATTTGTCACTCCACAGCTTTTTCCCAGCTAAAAACTACAAGCAAATTATCAAATACAAAGTAGCTATGACAATTACCACACCAACACGTCATCTATTCTGAGTAGACAGAGCATCCACATAACATCATTTATGAAAATCAACATGAAAGTGTTAAGAATTATGAATGTTTTAATAAATGAATATAAATAGGTCACTTGTAACTTTATGATAATGGAATTAAAACGCAACAATATCAATAAACATAGATTTTTATATATAAAAGTGTCATTTATTGTAAGGAAACTTTAAATATAACCAACAATATTGAAAATATCGTGACTGGCATTTATGGCCTTGATTGTAGTTTACTGCCATACAAGTAATTTCTAGCATTTTTCTTAATCACATCAAGCTAGTGCAAAATATAGGTAGCTTTTAGAGATTAAGCATACAGAATGACAAGTGTGTAGATTTTGGTTACCTGATATTTCCTTCTAGTATAACAGGCTTCTCTTTTTTCCATAAATCAAAAGTACAAAGGCAAGTTATCATATGTGCAGTTATTCATACCAGGTTTCTAGGTTAAAAAAAATGACATTTGTAAATTTTGCTCAGATTGTATTTTGTTAGGAATCTGACTTATAATTTATACCATACTGTATGATATAAATTATATATTGTTATCATATTATATAATCATAATTTCATATACAGGTATGATCATATAAATTGCCAGAACATATCACTAACTATAGGATAATAATTACATCAACATACACAAATATATGGCATTAGAAAAGTCATTATCTAAGAAGGAAAGATGTTATAATTCAGATGTTTGAAACAGGGCACAAGCAGCCTTCCTACAATTCTCGTAGTATCATTTTGGCAGAACTACTGCCAATTGTCATTATGTGCACTAGCTTTCCATGTACATCAACAGATAGGTCAGTAAGCAGTATTAAAATTGGACTGTGCCTGAAATTTCCAGTCACGGACCCTAGTAAGCAATGAGCCCTGTGCTCCTAATTAAGGTGATATTCTCTGTCCTCAGTCTCAGAAGGTATCCCATGCTATTATGGCTAAAAAGATACTATTTTATGATGACCTACAGGTTTTTGAAAGCAGGACATGTTAGCTTTAACAATGACATACTTTCCAGACTTGTGCAAAGGTTTTGAAGTATTGATCTTTCAAATTAAAAATATTTTTGTACTTCCTGATAAGGATTTTTCAAGTACAAGCTTAGTTTAGCATGGCTTTTGATATCAATCCCTTCAGTAATTGAATCCAGTCTTTGATAGCTAAGATTAGACTGCAAGAAGAGAGATACACAGAGATCATTTCATTTGAAATAGGTAAAAGATTTAGCAGATAAAAAAGGTGAGATCTAAAAAAAAAATTAACTAGGGAACAAGCATAGAGAAGAAAAAATGCATAAATATAAAACAAGGGAGAAGGAAAACAATATAGGTTATGTATGATTAGGTAGAATGTGACAACGACCTATGCCTTTGCTTTTAAAGCATTAAGGTTAATTTGTCAGCTGTCCTCACTCTAGACTGTACAGAATACATGTAACTAATAAAAAATGCAGTTTATTGCAAAAATATACAAGTCCTCTAAATTGCATAAGATATTACAATGTCGTGCTGAAACATGACATATTAAACAAAGAGGACTTTAAAACAAATTACAAAATGTTAAAAATCAGATTTGGGTCATGAGCGTTACACAAAATGCATTGTCATGCTTTATCTTACGATTAGTCTTATGATTCACTACATCTGTGATAAATGCAACATAAAATCATGACAACTGTAATAGTCAGAAAGTAGTATCTACTGTATATCTTCTGTATTAATACATATAAACACTTTGTGTGCACTAATACTTTCAACATATCACATTCAAACTAACAGTCTTTCCAGAAAAGTTGTAATCTTTTTGAAGAACAGAAGCTGGTTTAACACGTTCATCGCATGTGGGTTTTTTGAGATCTACTCTTTAAGGAAATGCTGTTAAAGGACTTGATTTTCAAAGGTGCTGTGCTACTATGGGTCTTCTTAATGCCAGATGGAACCATCAATGCTAAGCACTTTCAAAAATCAAGCCCACAATTTATTAAATTCCTATTTTGTTTACTAGTATTTCCACTGTAGTAAGTCCAAAAAATACCCCCAAACCCACTCTTAAAATCACAGAAAATGCTTGGCATCTATAGGAAGAGAGACAATTTCTCAGTGGACTAACCACTACTGTGCTATATTCTCATAACGGATCTTGTTGCTCCAATGTTTAGTTCATGCACTGGGATCGGCAATGTCCATGTTTGTTCCAAACAGAGCAACTAGCTGCTCTTCATAGTTTGCAATGTTTCTTTTCAGAATTTCCATACAAGGTCCCAAAAGCCTTTCAAATGCCTGCACATCCATAACTAAGATAAAAGGGGAGAGAAAGAGAAAGAATATAATGTGCTTGTCAGTTGCAGACACTAATCTTGGTGTTTATGACATTCCAATGTAAAATTTTAAATGATAACAGGACAGATACTACTGAGGCATATACTTTGTTTGCACAGAAGAGAACCACTTACCATAGCAAAACCAAGATCAACCAACACATTGCTGTCTTCAAACTTCATAAATAAACTTAGAATTTGCTGGGTTTCTTATTTTGAAAATATTTTCATATTAAGAAAAGATTAAGACCCAAGAGCTGCTGAAGAAGTCTGGAGGGGCCTGGATTCCTCCACAGAATACAGTTTTAAGACCCTTGAGATTTCAAAAAACCACATCCTTTGCTGATGACGTTGGCTGTATTTGGGGTCTAACTTAGTGTATTTCCTTGCTATTTTTACTTGTTTCCACCCACAGTGGAAATTGTAATAGATACTTATTTCCCAGCAAACGTACGAAAAGTTGGAGATAGTAATTGACATGCAATGTCAATGCATAGCCAACCAGAATATTTTCTTTACCTGACCACATAATGTTATCCTCTATAGTTCTAGCCAATAGGCCAGGGAGGAAACTTCATACTTCAACCAGCTTCCAACCTGGTGGCCTGTAGTCTCTTGGCTCCTGAAAAAAGTTCAAGATCTCTGCTATTTGGGAAGTGCCAGAGATCTTAGTGACTCACCCATACTGGGTAATGACACTTTTCCTCACCACTGCCTCTTACGCTTTCCTATCTATCATCTTTGATCTTTATTGCCTGATCATCTCTGTGTGGTTGGAGATAAGGATTTTAAAAAATAATACCTTTATGAGTAAGTGAGAAACTTTTTGGTTACTGGCTTGGTAATCAAACTGTCATTCAAGAATGCCAAATCTGTCTTTGCAGTTTACAGTTTTCSCATAATTAGCTACAAATATTTAGGAACTAAACATCAGACCATGAAAAACAATGGATGAGAAGGGTTGTCTATGAGCACAACTCCTATGGTCTTCGCTTTTCCTGTGCCTGAGGCTACAGTGTGATGGAATGATTAAATTAACAGCTGGTGAAGACAAAGAATTAAGTCATGGTGATAAAATGGGACAGGATTTTTACCACAGTTATTTTTTGGATGAGAGTCAGTCTATTGAGAAAAGAAATACTTTACCTTTCTGCAGAGTATTAGACATTTATCTGATAGCTATAAACGGTGATCAGAGAAACGTTGGAGAATTTGTGTTTAATACCAGTTATCAATTGCAAATAATTTTTGCAGATAAATAATGTAAATAGGAATGCACAGTAATAGATGATGTACTTAAACAGTCTTATTTGGGTAAATGTAATTAAATCTTATATTCTGGAGAAAGACAGAGTTCACAATAAAAACAACCAGATAGATTATGTATCATTTTATATTAGATATAAAATATTATTGAACAATACCTAAACATTTGACAGTGCCAAGAGCAAATGCAGAAGCAGCTCGTGGTTTGTTAGTTACAAGAGCAAGTTCTCCAAAATATTGTCCTCTTGAGCATCGAGCTATTTCAACGGCTCCATTCTCTTCTACATCTTGTTTACCCTGGAATATCAGGTAAAAAAAGAAAGAGAAAGGAAGAGAGAATGAGAGAGAGATTTGCTGAACTCAGGATTGCATAAGCAAAATTAGTAACAATGGTAGCATTACTGTTTAACACTTAGAATACATCAAGATTTAAAAAAAATAAAATTCTGTGTTTTAGGGATGTTTACCTTCCTTGTCATTATAATCCTTACTTCTCCAGATTCCACAATGAAGAAAGAATCAGCCAAGTCACCCTGTAGAAGAAAAAAATAAAGTGAGTAAAGGAATTGTGAAATTTCCTTTTTCGTTTCATGGTAACATTAAAATATTTGCAGCCAGTGCCTTGAAGCTCATCTTTTTGATACCTGTTGCAAAAGAAATCACTTTTACTGTGAAAACCATACTCTAGGCACATAATAATCGAAATATCTACACAGAACTGACAGCAAGGCCTTTTTATGAAAAGACATAGCTGACTGTGCCTTATACAAAAAGCAGAGAAAAACAATGTTGTGGAAGATTTTAGGATCCTTACTCCTGTTTCTCCACCTTTGTATTCCTTCCAAATTATTTCCCTTACAGAGGTTCCAGTATAAAAAGCCTCCAAGGGCTATCTGATATCCAATAATTATTTTGGGGCAAGACAATCTCAGTTGTGTACCCTGAAGAGTTTACTGCTGCATTCTTCTTCAAAAGATTATCACATTTTAACAACAAAAACAAGGTAAGTCTTCAGTGCTCCTTATTGGAAGCAATCATTCTTTTATATAGTTTGAATTTCTAAGTATACTAAAAATGTTGACTCCTTTATTCATACCAACAGAGGGGGATGTTTTTCAAAGTACTGTAAGTGAAAAATTAGCTTCTGAAACAAAATAATCACCTCTCTTAGATGCAAGATTCATTGTTTTTGTTTCATCTGAGAAAGAAAAACATAGTTTAAAAGTATGTATTGTCTATAGATAACATGATAATTGTTACCTATTGGAAAAGAAAAACTAAAACTAGAAATAAACTGTACCTGAGCAATGATTTGTTCTCCATCTTTGTACACTTTGGTACCAATCACATCAACCACTTTTAAACGCTCAGACATCTTCATTTAAAAAAAGAAAATGTAGGAAATATTTGGTTAATGTTACGATATTATATTTAGAAAGCCCTTTCATATTTCTTTTCATGAATCTTTGCACAGAATAGTGTATCTTTATTTTCCTGGTTCGATAATCATTAAAAAAAGGAAGAACTGCTGAATAGTGTTCCAGAGGGTATATTATAGTCTTTACAGCTAGATGTTTTGATAGAGCTTCCATTTTTGTAAGAAGTCTATATATCCCAAGTCTTCAAAAATTCAGAAAAGCATGCATGTAAAAATACAGCTGTTAAATGAAAATATTTTGAAATTCCCTAAGTCATTGTTTAATTTTATTAGCTAATATCTAGTAAAATTAAACTTAAGAAAATGAAGGTAAAGGTAAAAAAAAATATTTTTTTTTAAAAATACAATATTAACAATAGTTCTTTATCCTGAAAATTTAGAAATATCAGAAACATGGTTTTCTCCAAAACAAAAGTATGCAAAATTTTATTGTGGAGAAAATTTGAATTCCAAATTTAAACTCTGCAAAAGCAGAATCTTATCAGATACCTCTGCTACAGCCATTAAAATAATGCAACAGAAATCTTACTTCTAAAGATTTAAGGAATGGCAATGACTCAATAAAATTTTCATACATTCTTCTCTTTTTGGCATTATTTTTTACAATGATTCTTCGGAACGTTACCCTGTCCTGTAAACACAAAGAGAAAAAGAGAGTTTATTAACAGAAAATACGTGTGTGGTAGAAAATACTTTAGAAATGGCTGAATATGTTCAAATGACCCAATTTTAGTCACTCAATGTAGCCGTCAAACTAGCTGGCTAGTCTCCCCATAGAGTCAGTTGAGAAAGATTCCTCTAGAGGTCAATCAAGAGCTCCTAAAGTTAAGCTCCTGATTGATTCACGTTATGAAAAGCTTCTCTGCCCTTTGGCAGAGATTACATAGAGAATTTACATATATTAGAGAGCTTACCTTAAACAGGTTGGCTACACAATGAACGCTGAGTGGGTAATTTAAGATATTTAAGAAATCCTCAATATTTAAATATTTAATTTACAAAGTTTATTCATTATCCTGAGGTCCCATACATATTGATATGTACTCAAAGAGGTTTTTATATTATTATACAAACAAACCCAAAATATATGGGTCTGGGTCTTAGGTCACAGTCCACTTTCTGCTATTTCATTGCTGCCCTAAACAGCCAACTGGACATTCCTTAGTATTTGGCAATCCAAGTGAAGCAGACAGATGGAAAAACTACATGTATGCTGTTTTCTTCTCTTAACTCCGTATGTCTGTGTCCTGGAGACAGACAGAGATAAAATGCTTTGCAAGCCTTCACTGCTACAGGTGGGACTTGCTGGCCAATACAGCCCSATCCAATTTAAAGCCATTCTTATAGTGTCCTAAACTCTGCCATGATCCCAAAAGTCATATGGATTAAGTTGGTGAAAAACCATGCGTTTCGCTTCAACAGGAGAATCTTATCTTGGGATCAGTCATTAGATTGATACGTACATCTTGAAGAAGACGGCTATCCCAGTTTTACTCTTTTGGTAAATCCTATTACTGTTGTCAAAGATCCAGATAGTATAACACTGATAAATAACCTC
Organism: Phoebastria nigripes; assembly: GCA_035582835.1. Taxonomy (NCBI): domain Eukaryota; kingdom Metazoa; phylum Chordata; class Aves; order Procellariiformes; family Diomedeidae; genus Phoebastria; species Phoebastria nigripes. The sequence goes on along the minus strand of JAYKAV010003466.1, from coordinate 6,842 downwards.
ATATTTGAATTTTATTCTGGAACCAAAGGCATTTCCTATCAAGATGTGGGAAAAAATTTTATAAATGTGTCTAAGTAATTGTCAAGTGGTTTGCAATTTGGGAAATTCTCATTAAAATAGAATAAAACACAATTATTTTTTAAAAACTCAGTGTTTTCTTAAGCCTCAGGTTTGCTTCTGCAGATTCTGGAAAAAGACAGTGTTGTGTTGGGAGTTCTCAGAATTTTTAAAATTAAACTTTCGAAATTATAATTCATTTTTTTATGCTGATATAACATACCAGTGCAATTTATATTAAATAATTAAAACAAATAATATCTTAAAACAAGTATTTCACTCACCAAACCCCAGATGGCACCAGGAGAGGTAGCTATAATTGTAGCTGCTCTGGGTGTATTGTACATTAAGGCCAACTCACCAAAACTTCCCCGGTTATCGTAGGTTCCAACACACCTCCCAACACCATCRCATTTTACATAAATATCATATGTACCTCTGTTAATAAAATATATAAATACAGTGAGTAGAATCCAGTCCTGGTCTTTGCTAAGCAGCCTCTCTATATATTTTTTTATACCATGAATTTCAAAGATAAAGCATTTGAAATATACATTTGCTTGTTTAATGACATTAAACATCTTGCAGAGACATCTCAATCACTTCCATAAATAATAAAAGTAGATCCTTTTTAAAGGGAAGGATAGGGTTATTAGTTTTTACATTAACTCAGTTTAAAGATAGACTGGATGTACAATGATCTATTGATCACCAGAACTTATTAAAAATTAAGATCTAACTTAGTATCTGTTTCTTAATTTCATTTTAAACACACTAAATACAAATGTAACAAGTCTCTGCAAAAATTGCTACGATATGATCGCTGAAATAATAATACAAGTTATTTAACATTTAAAATAGTTTAAGGTAGTAATTTATAATGCAAAAAATAGAGGAGATGCAGGAAACAGAAGGAATGTATATGAAAAGCAACATAGGATTATGAAATAAAGATATGTATTTATCTAATATATTGTCTATTTCTTCACCCCATCATTAAATTAGTAACTTTTTTTTGCTTTGGGAATGCAGCAAAATCTGGTATCTTGTAAAACATGACATAGCCATCCCCATTGATGCTGAGCCATCATTTTGTTCAGCGCTGAATATTTGTATGGTAAGTGTTGATAAATCATGTGAATGTAATGCAAAAATCTGTACAATGATTTCATTGATAAGGGACTGAGAGGTGATTCACTGCACCTAAAAACTGCAAGGCCGACAGAATACTGTGAAGTCCCTGCAGCTTTTTGGATAAGAGATGACAAACTGTAACCTCACAAAGCTGAAAAACATTGATTCTTCAGCAAAGAATCCTGACACACTTCTACGATCTTCTGATTGAATATTTCAGTTGGAAGGGACCTACAACAATCATCTAGTCCAACTGCCTGACCAATTCAGGGCTGACCAAAAGTTAAAACATGATATTAAGGGCATTGTCCAAATGCCTCTTAAACACTGACAGGCTTGGGGCATCGACCACCCCTCTAGGAAGCCTGTTCCAGTGTTTGACCACCCTCTCAGTAAAGAAATGCTTCCTAATGTCCAGTCTAAACCTCCCCTGGTGCAGCTTTGAACAATTCCCATGCGTCCTACCACTGGATACTGGGGAGAAGAGCTCAGCCCCTCCCTCTCCGCTTCCCCTCCTCAGGAAGCTGTAGAGAGCAATGAGGTCACCCCTCAGCCTCCTCTTCTCCAAACTAGACAAACCCGAAGTCCTCAGCCGCTCCTCACAGGACATGCCTTCCAGCCCTTTCACCAGATTTGTTACCCTCCTCTGGACACATTCGAGTAACTTAACATCCTTCTTAAATTGTGGGACCCTGAACTGCACACAGTACTCAACATGAGGCCACACCCAACGCTAAATACAGTGGAATAAATCACCTCTCTTGACCGGCTGGTTATACTGATCTACCCTGACTGAAAACCTTTGCGTTTCTTTTAGAGTTCTAGCATAATATTCCTTTTGAACACACTCAGAAATCACTGTGTTAGCCTAAAACTAAAGGTACAAATAAGAAAAGGTGTTTTGGGACAGCCTGGCTGGAGCCTGTGCCAACAGACTAGTGAAGGATGACAAAGTAAACGCTCTTCCTAACTCACTGGATTCAACAGTAATCAATATCTAGGATTTTACTTAGTTACCTGCTTTTTCTGATACAGATCTCCAAATGAAGAGTAATGACTTAGCTACTCGAGGTCTAATAATATTCATGTGAACAAGAAAGTCTACAGATAGTATTGAAATGCAGTAAGATTTCAAATATTGAGCTGTAAAACTTTTCCCATTGTGTTTTGTGTTAGATCTCTTTCCATGTAAAAAAAAAAACAAAAAAAACCCAAACCACCAGCCTTTGGGATCCAGCAATACATAAAGAGGACAGGGACATATTTCCATATGAAAAATCTGCCTCCTTTCAAAAACCGCTCTCCATAGCGCAGACAGAGCTGTACTGGTTCACGTGTGTTCTTTTTTCTTTCTCCCACACAAACATATGTAAGAGTTAAATACAAGTACGTATAGAAATAGATTTTTCTTAGTGGACTTCTGCATAATACTTTGTGTTACAACACAGCAATTCACCTATCAATGACGTAGAAGTTGTCACCATCATCCCCTTGATCAATGACATGTTCCCCTCCTTCAACCAGCTTTTCAAACATCGCATCTAACACCTGAGACATCTGTTCCTATTTAAAAGAACACAGAAAAAGACAAGAAATTATCATCTGCTTTTAAAATTTTACTCTTCAAATTAACTAACTGTCCAGCCTGCCAATATGCAGATAAAAAATGTTCGTGGATGGAAAATATTCATGCTACAGAAATGCGTGGATCAATCGGAAAGACAGTTTTATTTAGTATTCAGTGTTAGCTTTTTCCTTTTCCAGCGTTCAGAGCCCAGCTTCCCTTCTCGTCCCTGCCAATGATAACACAGATCTTGTCTGCAATATAAATTGCTCATGAGCATCCAAAGATAATATTTCACCCTTCACAACTGCATAACGTTACACAGTTAAAAGAAAAAACTGTATCCCTTATTGCAAACAATACACTTACCTGTTTTTGTCTTTAGAACTATTTTACAGAATTTAAAGTTTCAAAATGATTGTAAAGTATTTTGAAAATCTAAATTATACAATGCCTGCACAATGGTGGGATAGATGTAACCGTAAAGGTCTGCAGTGCTTTGGTCGAGTAAGTAAATGCTGGACTCATTGGGAAGTGGGCATTTACACAAGGCTATAAAACTACTTTGTTAATTTGAATGCAATATGAATGTTTAGAGAGAAATGTTAACAGACTAACAAAATGTCATCATCTGAATTATGACTGTCTAATAACAAAAACAAATCACTTATTACATAATTTGTCTTGTTTGGTGTAAATCTGCTAAAACTTAACTATTCACATCTAAAAAAACCAAACACAGCTCATTGTGGATCAACGATATGAATCCTAAAAAGATAACTTAATAATTTAAATTTTATTTTCAGTTTATCCAGCAATATGCCTAAAATTCTGACAATAAACACAAAATAGCCCCTACTTTTTGAAAGTTATTAAGTATGTATCATACTGAAACAAGCAGGTTCTAGTGAAAACCATGGTAAAGAAAAGCCTGTAGATTTAGATCCCCACGCATTTTACAATGGTTCAATTCATAGCATTTCCAGCCACTGAAAGATGGCATTTGCCTCTCCAAACAAGACCAGCCTAAGCCAGTCCCCTAGAGTTCTTCTGCAGCCCATGGACAGAGATAACCATACTAGATAGCTCAGAATAATTCTCTAGAGATTCCCCTTTCTTTCCTCTGATGATAGAGAGATCTACTGTAACACACAGTTAGACACTGATAGTGTCTAACCATTCCAATGAGGTGGAATTCCAATGAGGTGGAATGAATTCCATCCGTATTCTGTTGAATTTCTTCACTTACTCAAAGCTTTTAAAAATATCAGCAGTACCATGTTATCATTTTTAAAAGGATAAAAGTTTCCTTTTTAAAAAATGGAAGCTAAATACAATTTTACTTCACAGAGTTCATTGTGTGTGGGCACAAAGAACAACAGAATGGCAGCATCCGTCCTCAGTACAGCTGATCATGGTAAAATACAATAAGACATCATGCAGGCCTACCTAGGCCAGCAAGGAATCATTTAACTATGTCTCTATTTAGTACCTTTTTTAGTATAGACAGGTATGTATTTGCAAAAAGAAGGATCATTTTACTATCAGTGAATGGGTTATAGTTCATTTCAGAGAAAGAGAAAAGTGTGTGTGGGTGCCACTGGGAGAGACTGAAAAATTAGGTGCAGGAGCTGCCTTTTAAAAACTTCCATGCTTAAATTAATAGGTAATGTTACTTCAGTCTTTTCAGTTCTCCCTATGTAAACTAAAAGGAACTCCTACAGAATCTGCAAAACTGACTTAATGTCAGTTAGTTGTCTAAAGCATTTCAAGCAGAACATTCCCTTCCCCTTGCTTTACATCTGAATTGGCAAAGCGGCTCCCCAACCAACAGCCCTTGGCTGCCATTTGAAAACAAGAACATGCAGAATGCTCCATGCTTTATGGGAGGGTAGAGGGTATATGTTATCCTCTAAATGCAAGCAATGCAAGAAAAATGTATTATATGGGCCCTGATCCTTGAAAATTAAAATACTCCCAAGACATCTTGGAAAAAAGATTAAACTAAAAAGACGGTTATTTGTGGTACTGAAGGAATAATACATATAGTTACAACCTTTGTTCAGTGTGCTTCATCTCAGATTTCAGGTTAAAACATTTTCAATCTCATAGTTATGAAGGAAGCTCACCAAAACACAGCTTTTCTGGTGGGTAAATCTATGACTTTTTTAGACAGCAAAGTAGAATTCACAAATACAATTCCCTTTTAAAAAATGTTTTGAACACTTGAAGGTATTTAATACATTTGAGAGCTGTCTATTATCTGCTGAAGTATTGCACGTGTATTTTAACTTTCTAAATTAATTGCAACTAAAAGACAACGGGTCCCTTTCCCAAAGCTTTCTATGTAAAATTAAGATAGAGCAGACTGCAATAACCAAACCAGGCACGTGTTTTTTTTTTTTTACCGTGAGAATGACAAAACTGGCTTGCCCAGCTTGCTCTGTGAATCCTCTTGATTCTCTGCCAAACTGAGGCTCAATTTACTGGCAGCCTCCATAGTTACTTTGAAAGGATAAAGATGGGTAATTTTAGAATTAAAAAGCAGATTTGTTATCATACACAGAATTAATTCTGGTATTTTGTAAAATGGTGCAGTCTGAAAGCTTTTCTTCCTTAAAGCAGTTCTAGCTTCAAAAAAATACATATAAAATGAAAACAGGAAGGGTTTTTTTATATCAGTGTTTGTAAATCTGCTATGTGTAATGCCGTGGCAATCTGGTAATCAATATTCTAAAGAATGATACTTTAAAAACATGATAAACTTTCTAACAGAAATTAAATTTATAAAGAATCTGAAGTATTAAACACATATGTTGCGCAATCTTTGTGACTTCTGCTAAAATATCATTATCTTAATACAGCTTTTTCAAATATAATAAAGCATCTATTTTTCTTAAGGATAATGCACTCTACAAATACAAAGAACCAAAACTAAAGTTTAAATGATTTGAAATTTGATTGTTTATGTAATGTTTATTTACATACTCTGATTAATATACACAATGGATTTTTTTTTTTTCATTCTAAACTGTGAAGCATGTAAATGCTTCAAAAAAGGAAAAATTTTGAAAAAATTATGGGAACCTTGGGTTGTTGCCATGAAAGCACACTTTGATCACCATCCTTTGTGATAGAGAAAATATTTTAATTTCCTTAAAAGTGAGGAGGCTGAATGGGAAATCAGATTTTCTGAAAGACACATTCACAACACAAACAAAATTCATCTGTCAAGATTTTCTTTTTATAAAGATATTTTCTCTTTTTGAAGTGTAGTTACTGCATTTCTCTCAAAAAGTCTTTCTAACAATTGGACTTTAATGACAGAGCATGATTTCACAAAACAATTTACTAGACAACTGAATAAACATGCCATAGTTACAGCCATCATTACTGTCTCAATCACCCTTGCTTTCAAGTGTGGATTTAACTGCTGGGAAGCAGGAGTGCAAAGGAGCATTAGCTCCCTTATCAGCATCAGCCAGCATAATATATCCTCACATATCACCAAAAGTGGAGATGATGTGGTTTTCTTCCATCTCTTACTTAGACCGAGATGGTACCTACCCTAGTTTTATACCAACTTAAATGAACTGTGCTAGTAAAGTTCTTTTGCATATTTAGATCAGTCAGAATCAGAGATTACAACTATGAAGTACAAACGCAACAGGACCAGGGGATGGACTCAAGCATTGACATGGTATAGTCTGGGCTGGTTTGCACTTGGTGCAATTGTCAGCACAGCTGGTACAGTTTCGGCTTGTGCCAACTATCACTTCTCCTGACAAACCCTGGTCATGGCTTCCAGGAATGCTTGAGCCAGGGCTTCTGCCCAGTAAAGGTAAAACCACCCTGATTAGTTGCTTGGTTTGGTGGGGTTAGGAGGAAAGGAAGGTGCAAGAGAGTTTAGCTGTACGTATGTATGTCATACTGCACCACATGGCCTCAGGGACAGAGAATGTCCTCTGATCTAGAATCATAGAATCATTAAGGTTGGAAAAGACCTCTAAGATCATCAAGTCCAACCGTCAACCCAACACCACCATGCCCACTAAACCATGTCCCTAAGTGCCTCATCTACACCTCT
>JAYKAV010003476.1:2532322-2571103 GCA_035582835.1 Phoebastria nigripes | reverse complement strand
AACAACAACAACAATATACAAAGCAGGCGATGCACAATGCAATTGCTCACCACCCGCCGAAACTGATGCGTGCCCAAAACGAGAGCCCATTCCCGGGACCCAAAGCCCCCCCTCCCCCCACACCCTTAGTTTTTATACTGAGCATGACGTTGCATGGTATGGAATACCCCATTGGCCAACTGGGTCAACCACCCCGGCTGTGCTCCCCCCGCCAGCTTCCCCTGCACCTGGTAGGGCGTGGGAGGCCGAAAAGTGCCCGGTGCAAGCACCACCCAGCACCACCCAAAACATCAATGGGCCATCAACGCTTCTATTATACCAAACCCAAAACACAGCACACACCCCCCAGCTACTGGGAAGAAAGTTAACTCTGTCCCAGCCAGAACCAGGACAGCCTTTTAAACACTGACAGGCCTGGGGCATCGACCACCTCTCTAGGAAGCCTGTTCCAGTGTTTGACCACCCTCTCGGTAAAGAAATACTTCCTAATGTCCAGTCCAAACCTCCCCTGGGGCAGCTTTGAACCATTCCCACACGTCCTGGCATGGGTACCAGGGAGAAGAGGCCAGCACCTCCCTCTCCACTTCCCCTCCTCAGGAAGCTGTAGAGAGCAATGAGATTGCCCCTCAGCCTCCTTTTCTCCAAACTAGACAAGCCCAAAGTCCTTAGCCGCTCCTCACAGGACATGCCTTCCAGCCCTTTCACCGGCTTTGTTGCCCTCCTCTGGATGCAGAGGACCTTCACATCCTTCTTAAATTGTGGGGCCCAGAACCGCACGCAGTACTCAAGGTGAGGCCACACCAACACTGAATACAGCGGGATAATCAGCTCTTTTGACTGGCTGGTTATGCTGTGTTTGATGCACCCCAGGATGCGGTTTGCCCTCTTGGCTGCCAGGGCACACCCCTGACTCATACTGAGCTGCTGTCAACAAGCACCCCCAGATCCCTTTCTGCAGGGCTGCTCTCCAGCCACTCCTGTCCCAATTTATACTTGTGCCTGRTGTACAGGACTCTGTATTGGATTCACATGGCAAGGTTTTAGTAGCAGGGTGGGGTGCTGCTGGGGTGGCCTCTGTGGCTTCCAGCCACATTTCAATGCTCACGTGCAGGATTTTATCTCTACTTTCCAAATGAGTAGATAAAGGTATCCACAGTGTGCTTGGCTGAATCATGTCACTCTGAAGCTTTAAATAGCATCATCAGAGCCTGGTAGAGGGAGCAGGACACAGTGTTTTGTAATGACACGCCAGCCAAGGACAGAAGTACTCTGTGCAGCTCCCTGTTTTAAAATACAGGGGAGAAGGAGTGTCAGTGGCTGGGAGGGGTGTCTGTGAAATGCCTGCCTTGTTCCTGTAAGGGAGCTCTCTGGATATAGTCATGCTTTTATTTCTGTACTGCTGAAAAGTTGTAGCTTTAACAGTATGGTTTGTCCAGGGTAAATTCTCAGATTTTTTTTTGTGGTTTATGGACAGGTTCTGGCTCTCAGCTCTTCTTCACTTTGCATTTATCCTTCCAGAATGGAACTCTGAGAGTTGGTCTTCATGTAGTCAGCCTGGACTGATTTTTCTCATGACCAGTTCACTTTCTTTGCACAGTCAGTGTGAACCTCTCAAGGGATGGTTCTTACAGCTACAAACAGGTCAGATGATGTAATTTCCTGACAGGGTATCACTAGTGCTTCCAGCTTCAGCCATTCACACATCAGTGGGGAGCTGGGTATCTCCCACGTGGTTTTGTGCTTGCCTTTTCTTCTAGGATGCCCCCCAAATGGATAGGCTTTTTTAAATGACTGTGGTCATTTGCAAAATGTCTCATTTTAGACATTTTCTGGGGCATAGTTTTGCTCAGTCAGGCCTAACTTAAGATTCAACAAGCTTGAAGGAGGCTTTTTACACCTTTCACATGTGAAACCAAAACAGGAGGTTCAGCAAGGAGCAGCAGTAAGCTGCAGTAAATAAGACTGGAAGGTCTTAGGAGAGGTGAGGAAGGCCTGCGAAGCTCTTGGAGGCTAAAGCTAAGCCTGGAGGGATATTTAGGTTGTTTGCATCCTTTGCCTTTGTAATCCTTGTTTGCAAGTACATAATGATAAGCCTTTAACAAAACGTTGAGGGACAGTTTTCTGGGGCATGGTTTTCCCACTGTTGCTTGCTAAATGGTCCTACCAGCTTGCACTTCTTTAATAAGTCCATTTTATAACACCGTACAGAGCTCTTGAATTGTTTAGCTCTGGTTAGCTCCTATTAGGCTGTGGAAGAACAAAGTAAAACARCGAATACAGTTTTGTATTTGTACTAGATTATTCATCTTATTTCTTCCCATAGACTTATAAAAGCCAGAAGTACCATCAGATCGTCTTGTTAGACTTGTTAGATGTCAGGCCTGTTAGGTGCCATGCAGTTACTTAAATGTTAATCCTCATCACCTGTGGCAGACCAAAGCCTATCTTGAAGAAAAATGACCCCTCTTCTTTTAAAGATATCAAGAATGGTGAAGTCACCATATTTCATGGAACTATGTTCTAGTGGGTGATCATCTTCCAGCAGTAAGTATGCACATTGTTTCCAGCCTCATTTATTTTGGCCAGAGCCCAGACATTAGTTCTTGTTAAATCTTTTCCTAGTAACTTAAAGGCCATTGCATAACCACTGTTTCTTCATTAAGGTCGATTTTATAGAATATAGCAAGGTTACATCACAGTCGTCTTTTCGTCAAACCAGTAGATTCAGCCCTTCAAGTTCTCATTATAAAAAAACCTTTATTTGCTATATCCAGCTGTATCTCTGTTCTTGCACTCCCTCCAACTCTTCATTGTCCCTTTATCAAATGCAGACTCCAGTACCCTTCTCACTATTGGTATACACTGAGATGAACATTGCCTTGTTATTCTTATATTCTTACACACAAATGACTTCCCAGTTTCTATATACAGAATCCAGTTGTCCTCATTTGCCATTAGAGACTTCTGCTGAGTTGTTTGTCTTCCATAAGCTGGTGAATTAGCGTTTTCCACACTACAGACTTCCTTTTCGTAAGGGGCAGTAAATAGTAACATACATTTGTCACTCCTTTAATCATGACTTCACACTTCAGTGCGTTAGAATTTACTGTGGTTAATCAGGCCAGTTTATCAAGCGGGTCAGATCATTCTGTGTGATTGCCCTGTCCTCAGTATTACTTAGCACTCCATCAATCTTTGTTCTACTGCAAATCTGGCCAGTCAGGATGTCATGTTTATTTCCAAATCACTCATGAAAATGTTGAATAGAGTTTGAGACTGGTAAACTCTTAAAAATTTCTCAGAAGAAAACTTTTTTCAGTGATATTTCTCACTGAGGACTAATTCTGAAATCAGTTAGCTAACAAATTCTTAACCTTAGTAATATATACTTTTTTCAATCTTTGCATAACAAAATCTTACTATCTTTGCACAATAGACTATAAGTAAAAAAAACCTCCAGTTGCAGGATAGAACAAAATCAGTTTCTTCTTTTTTAAAAACCCACTATTTTATACTGACTGGCTTCCAGAAGGTAGCTCAGGGCTTACCAAAACTGCTCATCACCTTACAGGGAACCTCTGGGTAATGCTAACCCCAGAAAGATTTCTTTTGCATGCAGTCACCTTGCATCACCGTTTTACTATCCCATGCACCTTACTGGTGGATCACCCTGTAATTGCTCTGACATCCTTTACAGCTTTATTGCACTCTGGTCACTGAAAGACAGCTCCAGTACCCTGATTTGCAAGATCAATGCATCCATAGGAACAACACACTTCAGCTTTGGCAGTACACTGGCATCAGCTCTAGTACATACCTAAGATAAGGAAATTAAAGAAGAATTTCTGTGAGTAATCCAAATATAAGTAAGACTTTTGCAAAGCTTAATAGAAATAGATTTAAAAAAAAAAAAAAGAAAGAAAAAGAAATGCACAATTACATCTAGCTTTATTAAGATCAGCTCCCAACAGCTTTCCTGTCCTTTTTTCCTGTTCTTTTATTTCCCAGCTATATAGTTCTTAAGCTCTTTACCAAACCATATGGCTAGGCATTCCATTCATATGCAAGTCAGGTAGGTCCCTTATTTCTGCCTTCATGAAAAGGGTTTCAGAGATTATTTTTACTCCAAATCTCCCCAAGTGTTTTTATGCATATACACACACACACACACACACACACATGGAATTTGACTGGGTGGAACCATTTGCTGTCCAGACAGTAAATTGTACTAGTTAATGACTGTCCTAAGGCTAACTAGTTACACGTCATCAATCTTTTTCGGGGAAAACACTCCCTTGTGTGGTGGAATGCAGTTTTCAGTGTATAATTGCTTTGTATGCTGAAACTTGTATTTAATATAAACATGCGTACATTAACAAATGCTGTACAAAACATACGAAACATAAATTAGAAGAATGTATGTAACTTGAAACTAACTCTTAACTTAAAATATGTATTGCTATTAACTACTTCAGGGATGATGGAACATTTGGTGTGTATGACTACCAGCCCACATTTTGAGGAATAGCAAGAGAACCAAGAGTGGTAATATATGATAATAGATTTTTAATTAATCAGCTATTGTGCCCACTATTGCAATGGCAGCCAGCGTAACCAATCTACTGGCACCTTACCACATCCCTCTTGCTACTTTTGAAAATTGGCACAATATTCACTTTCTTGCAMTTTTCTGCAGTTCTGCAGTATCCCAAGAATTAAAATAGGTGAACCATAGACAGTGAAGAATCCTCCTAGACTRCGCTTTTGGAACTAATTGGTAAGAATGATCTCTGTTCTGTTTTAATATGTGTTGTATGGCTATGTGTTGCGAAGCAGTTCATAATATTCGTCAATGAAACATATAAAGTTTCTTCTTTCCCAACATAGAACACAAGTGTTTTATTAGCATTCCTGCTTTAGCTGCATCATTAGTAATTATTTACTATCTCTATGAAGTAGTAAGTATAGACCTTTGATAGGATTTTGCTTTCTCCTCATATACATTTCCTTTATATTAGCATATTTACATATGCGTATATATGCTTCTTATTGTCGCCCTTGGAAACCATGTTTTTTCTGTATTCTATAAGTTTTGATTTACGTTGAAAGTTTCGTATTTCCCATTTTCCCATGTACCGTGCGTTGCTTTTTCACATCCAGCTGCTGCCTTCTTATCACTTCTGAAAGAGGTCAGGCTTTCAGCCAAAATTGTGAAATTGGGATAGCTCATATCATACCACTGAGATTTCCTCAACTGCAGCAGGAACAGATAGTTATGCTTCCAGAGACATTTTTTAGCCCACCCTGACCTTTCCCACTGTTTTTTAGCGTGAAGCTGCAATGTTGAGCCTCCAGAGCAATAGGGATTTCTCTTTGTCAATCACACAAGTTTTTTTACCAACAGCTAGTCTGACCTTATCATTTTCTCAGACTTGTAAAAATACAGGGAATAATTAATTTTCCTTTCACATCATATCTGTGCAATGTGATCTAATTGAGTAGGTTTTAGTCATTGCATCATATAGGGTCAAAATATCAAAACCATGTGAGAGTTGCATGCAATAGCTGTTTAGACAGGTTTCCACATGCTTTAGTAACATGTGGATCCCTTACATTTATTATAATGGATATTCAGCAATGTTTGCCACTACAAATTTGTCATTCTTTAACCTGTGTTTTCTTCATCCGACCTAAGAGTCACTCTTGCCTTTGATGTCTGTGAGTTTTAGCACAGTATCATGTTGCAATGGTGATTTAATTTAGCATGTAATAGGATGTACTTACACAGTTGCCTATCTCGATCTCCTGGAGAATGTTTCTTTYCTTACGCGTTTCTGAAACACTTCCTTAAGATGTTTTGCAATTGTTCCTTTAAAGTCTTTCCATGTGGAGCTGTTAACATAGTTTAATCTTTGTGATCAGCCCTTTTGTGAGTAAGTGGCCACACTAGATTCCTGCACAGGTTTGTATTTTGTTCAGCAGGAGCATGTGGAATGATAGCTGGACTCTTTTGCCTACCAGCCCCATATTCTCCCACACTCGGCTCCCCAGACAACTGCAAAGCCTTTTGGGACTCCCTGAGAAATGGTTTTGTTTTGTTAGCAGCTGTGTGGAGTCACGCATGTAGCATCACTGAGACCACATCCCATGGGCAGCTGGCACGAGGCATGGATGATAGCTCAATCTCAGATGGCACAAAATGCAGGTTTGCGGGGTGTCCGTGTGACTCCCAACAGAGCCTGGGTTTGTTAAGCACTGCTTACATAACCTACCAGGTGCCCTGGAAAGGCTGTCACTCCATCCTCCCAGTGACAACACACTCTATGTAGGGCAAGATACGCTGCCATGCACACCTCTTCAGATTGCACAATGGGTAACAAGTCTTGAAGTCAACATGGCAATGGGAACATGGCTTCTGCACATGTGGAGAGATAATGGATGCAAGAGCTTCTGCAACAGCCGGGCCTTTCTCGTACAAGAAAGAGGCACCAGGAATTTCAGCACTGCAAGATTAGCTGGAGTGAGTGCATCACCTCACAGTACATAACCCTGTGCTGCTTCTTCCTCTTCAGCCTGCAAGTGGGACGGGAAATGCCCACAGTGCCTGGCAGCCTTTCCTCGGTTTGGTACGCCTTCCCTAAGGATCTCCATTTCCCATAGCTTGTGTTTTCTCACCAGGGCTTTCCTACTGGAGGCAGCCACCTGCCCCGGGTTGTGGAGGAGGAGGGAGCCGCGTCTTTTAGGGCAGAATCTCTTGGCTGTTTCTGTCCCTCTTGGTTAATTAGGAGGGAGAGACTTCATTCTCTTGCAGTACTGCATCAGATGTGGACTCYGGTCTCACAGTGCACTGTCCTATCCTCTTCTGTAACATAGAAAATGACAGAAAAGTTAGGAATTTCATCATACCAAAACTTGAGCCATTGCCAAGTTGAGAAAAGCAGTCTCCTGATGTCTGCTGAAACACTCTGGCTATGCTGCTCTTGGCTGAAAAGGCAATGCACTCAGAAAGGTACCATGCTCACCTTTACACTGAGGAAGTAAAAGGCATCCTGCTTAGCAATGGGGAAGGCTTTGGGGAACTGCCAGAATCGGTGGCAAACCTGTCACCTGCATTGGGGTCCCCTGATGCTGCCTAGGACTCTCAAATAACAGTCCTCACGGGAAACCACGTTTCTGTCTCTACAGTCAGCAAATGCACTCTGGCGACCAACAGTTTTATGCATGGACTCGATTCTTGTAATGTACTTTATCCCTTGGAGCTAACTGTAATGAACACCGGAAATTTAAAGTTGACGATAGCATATGGTGTCCCATATATTAGACAAGAAAAGGAAACTCAAAGGCATACCCCACCAGCACTTGCTGTTTTTATTAAGATACCAAGATACCGTTAACTTACTACAGCTGAAAAGGTTTAGAAGCCAGTTATTTCAGGATAAGTTGCTTTAGCAGTCCCAATGTCTTTTAGTGTTTGATGGGAGACTACGGTGACGCTAGTAAGAACTAGGATCCTACACAGGGCATGCCTTACAAAAAAAAAGACTAATTTAACAACTTCATATATAAGCTCAGTAATAAAAAAAATATTGCACTTATGCACATGCACAGGTCTCCTACAAGTCAGATCTATCAGAAAAGAGGTTATGTTCTGTGTAAGAATAACCAGACCAAATAACCTTGCAAATCTGAGCTACTGTCAGTATTTGTCTGGGACATTAAGTACTTCTCGGACTGTTTCTGAAATATTTTCTGAATTTAAGTTTTCTCTGAGTTTGAGTAAAGTTAGTATCTATGTAACAACAAATATCTATACCCCATATTTGTCATGGGGAGGAGTATACAGAGCCCTCCTAAAAGCAATATAATATTCCTGGTGGACAGAAACTTTTTCTGCTGATCTAACTTTATTGTCCAAATTTTCTCAAGCCATTTCACTTTTTCTGTCCTAATGTGTTCATATTTGGATTATGGATAAATATATATATATACACCTTTCTCATGATGACCAATATTATTAAAATAAAGGGCATATGGGTCAGCAGCAGCAACGATGTGGATCAGGCAAAGTTGCACAGCCATTGCCATATTAAAGCCTGATTCCTATGAATGATATTTGGCATTGCTGTCATGGAGATTGCTATGATCTCTTGATTTCTGACATGAACTTGAACATTTTTGCTTTTATTCAGATGGGTCACCATGCATTATTACTTTTAATATGCCTGAAGCATCGTACTGTTATGAGTCACATTAGCTGTATCTTCCTGTACCCCTGGGGAATAGAAGATGGCTGTTTCTAGTAAAGATACCAATCAGGAGTAAACCAGAAGGGCTTTCAGGGAAGCTGRGTCCTCCCTTTCTCCTATGTTCAGAAAGGTGGTCTGGGAAATSTGAGGGGAAGATGTGCTGAAGCAAGAGGGGCTGATGACATTACTAGGGCATGATATGAAAAAGCCTATGATATAGGGATGAGACATAAAAAGAGTCTGTAGGCTGCAGAGGAGCCGGAAAGGATGGGAAAGAGGCTGAAGGGGGTTATCATCGGGAACGATTCAGAAAGTCAAAGAAAGAAGTCAAAAGAAAACACACAATCTAGCTGATCTTTTATTTGTCCTTAGCTATCACTTTAATAAATCTTTGAATAATTAACTCTGATCCATCCCATGTCTTTGAGCATTAATGTTAAAATTGGCCTAGCTCAGTCATTGTTTGTAGTTTTAGATCACATTGATTGTAGTCTTAGACACCATCAGACTAGTCAGGAAAAAGAAAAAATTATTACAGAAAAAAGCCTCAAATGACAACCAGTTCAAGGCAGAGCAACTTTGGGTGATTTGCATCTCACCAGTAGCTCACCAGCTGACAGACAGTCCCCAAAATTGCCATAAGCGTGGATATCTAAGGGTGGCCCAGCATAGTTCTTTTGCTCTTTGAGCTGCACTAAATGTATCATTTGACCTCTGGGGCTCTGCCCCACAAGTCAGGAGTGCATTACCTTCAGACAGTTGTAGCAGTCCTCTCCTCTCTGTCCTTCCCTCTGACATTCCCCATTTGTCACAACCATGTCTCAGATGCTTATGAAGCAGCTGCTGAACTTCCACAGATTGCAGCCTAGGACTTCACGGAAAACCCAACTTCTTATTTCTCCCTTAACACACCTGCACATGAGCTACCACTGCACAGCCTGTGCTTTATGAACAGCAGTCCCAAGTCAAGCTGTCCCAGTCACGATCACAGGGGCCTTAGGTGATCCCAAACTGGAATATGGCAGGAAGTTTGTACTCATATTGGTACTTGCAGCATTCCATTTTGCATTCTCTGCCACCCTGGTTGTCGAAAAACCTCTTCTTTGTTATTTGAATGGATCCATGAGAGGATTTTTCATTTATATGCTAACAGAGCTTTTGCCCAAGGGTGTTTTGCAGCTTCACATTGCGACAGGGTGAATCACATGTTAACAACGCAACCAAGTTCCTCAATGTCAGGTTCCCTCAGCACCAGTAACTTTGGAAACAAGTGATTAAAGAGGATATACTGATTATTCAGGGTGGGATTCACCTCACCTACCTTCAGCTGTTCAGAAGTTAGGTGTCAGGTAYAACCTGGACATTTAGACTTCTCCAGAAGAACCCAATATAAAGGGGCTTAGTCACTACCTGCAATTGCCACGCTTGCTTTTTCCTCCATTCAGTACACASGGAACACAGGCAACCGGCTTCAACTAGAAGTCTAACTTTTAGATGACTTAATTTAGGTGAGGTCAAGCCTATCCTAAGTGCATGCCTTGTGAAAAGGCCATGTTTGCCTCAAAAGGAATAGTGCTTCATAGCAAAAAACAATTTGAACTTTGAACTAATTTAGGAAATTCAATACCAGTGCCAGCTTTGAGTCAAAGGTACCTTTGGCTGCCTCTGAGCTTAAAGAACAAGTATTTCATATCAGGAAGGCTTGAGTCAGGAAAGAAGAGTTAGTTGTTAGGCAACAGGCAACTCTTAGTCACCTTCCCTAGGGATGCTGGAGGCTTCTTCCCCCACCTCATTTCCTTTTGTCTTAAAACCAAAGGTGCAATATGACACACGTAAATGAAAACGGGCTCTCATGCAAAAACCTCACACCCATTAGCTTCCATACATTGCAGAAACAAGACCTGGAGCTGATAACCTTTGTGGGGCACAATTACAAAGAAATTGTAGCTAGCATTCTCATTCCTCTGTTGTGGTACTGCASCTCTTCTAGGCACTTCAATCAAGGATACAGCTAGGCTGTAGCAGAAGAAATAGAAAATGTGTGTGCTTTTGTGTGTACAGTTACTTTTCTCTAAATTGTTTCTGGTCACCATTTTTACAGGAAAAAAAGGCAGATTCTGAAATTTTTTTTTATGGAAGTGCAAGTGCTCATACTAAGCAAAGCATCAGCCAAAACATGGGAGAGGCTTGTGACTATCCTTTGCCTATTGCTGTAGTTTATCTAAGTCTGGTTTCAATGAAGCAGTTCCTGTTCCATCAAAAAGTTTCCATACGATGAAGGTGAGAAAGGAAGTTCACAGCAAACCTTTCCCTTGCACGATGTGACAAAATAAATGTGCTTATTTTATCTAAAAAACAAAAAAACAAAAACCAAAAAACCAAAAAACCAAAAAAACCCAACCAACCAACCAAACAAACAAAAAAACAAAACAGAAAATGTAGGCATAAAATGAAACCTAAGAAATCAAACTTTTGCAAGGATGGAATACTGGAGGTAAGCTGATCAAACTGTCTTAACTTGTTCTCCTTGTAACACTAGCTTTTCACCTCTGTGCATATAAGAAAAGTATATAATGAGACTGCTAGAAGTGATTGGGTTTGTGTCTAGTTTCTGTCAGTCAAGGTCCTTGTACAACACTCATTGCCACAGTCAGAGTGGCTGTGATTTCATACTTATGCAGGTCTCTAATAGGAAGCATCATGCTTTGTCATACTATTAATCTCAAGTCCTTTCATAAGCACTATTTTTAATCATTTGGGAGGACTTTCARTACAAATGTATGTGTGCCTAATAATGCTTGCGTAATGGATTAGAATATTTTAATCACTAAGCTTCCTAGAGGTGTGCTGAACACATGCAGATCCTCATTGGATAAAAAAATCATAAAATGTACAGGATCAGTCCATTAAATTCCAATAATCTGCTAATAATGCCCAGCCGGCTGGTGATTTGAATAAAGTTACTCAGAAATCTGAATGTTTTTTGCATCAGAAAATGACAGTTCTAAACTGGGGGGAAAAAAAAAAAGAAGAATTAAAATCTCCTAAAACGTGAAATTATTTTAGTTTGTTGAAATGTTTCATGATTTTTCAAGGTGAAATGTTTGAATCTCATTTAAATTTGTTAAGATGCATACTGTATTAAATGTAAAGCCCAGAAATAAGTAAAACATTTCAAATGGAAAARTGATACATTGTGTTTTAGGAAGGACAGAAATGTTGCTTGTCAAATTTCTCCCTTCTTTCATTTCTTTTGAAGTAGAACACTACAATAAAAACTAACACGTATGCACAAATTATGATGCAACAGCACTTTTCAGGGAAAAATATTCCTTCAGAAGAATTCTTAATATCTTCATACAYAAATGTCTTCCTTCTAATGATCATCCCCATTTTTTTATTTTTTATTTTTTATTATGGAGGCAATAGTGTGTGGAATTCAGGGTCTTTGCATGGAGACAATAGGTAGATGTGTCTATTAGGCTATTACTATGATCACTTTTAGATTATCGCTGTAAGGTTACCTCTCATAGACGATCTCTGTCAGATCATCAATCAGGTTGTCACTGTTATTACATTTTCACGAGCCCCCAGGTGGGAACGACTGGGTCTCTCGGCACGCTCTGCTCAGTCACAAGACCTGCAGATATGAACATTCACACCTTACAACAGACGTGCTCTTTGGACAAGTAATGTGGGTGGGAAATTTTCCTGTTTCAGAAATCATGGAGGGGTGGAGCTCTGACTCAATGTAATAAAACACTTGTTCAGCAACTTCTGACACTCTTCAAGACTGTAAATTTGTTTCAGGAGCACTGGCAACTGTGGAGCCTAATACTCAGGTGCCATTCGCAGCACCTGCTTTTAATGCAGCAGCGATCTCGATGGCATCAACCTCTGCCTTCCCTCAGGTAAGTGGAGAACAGAACAAGCCTGGCAGGAGTCTCTGAGTATTTGATTCAGATTTGTGCCCAGACTATAAACAGGTCAAGTCCACTGTTACCTGTGGGACATAAATCTCCAAGAAAACAAGATTGTCCTTCCCTGGCTATTTGCAGCTATGAGGACCTGGAGTCAATACCTTTCCATACAGCACAGAAACAGCTGCCACTTTCCTGGCACATTCATTTTATCCACCACAAACAATGAGGAGGTGCAAATTGCCCATTCCACATTGCAATTCCACATTGAGGAATTGAAATAAGTAGAAAAATTGGTCTTTACTCTCTTTTTCATCCCTTGTTCTCCCTCCCCCAACAGCATTCAAACAGCAAAGCAAGCACCTTGGAAAATGAAGAAAGAAAATGGATGTTGCATGACATAGCCCCGAGCGACATTGATGCTAAGGTACCAACTTCAGCAAACTAAAAATAGGTGGGACTAAACCAATATTTTTTTGAGAAGGRGAGGATCGGGGTTTTTTTTCCAAATTTTGTTATTAAAGATTCACATGCTTATTTAGAAATAGGAACATTTCATAAAAGAAAACTTTCTTTAGTGAAACATCTGCATTCCATTATATTTTATTATTCCATTCCTTTATCTATTTACACAAAGTGTGTTATTTTCATGGTTTTATTCCTTAGAGAAATTCCTTAGGGAAAATGTTCTCAATTTACTGTTAAAATGGGACTGACTYTGGCCTTCTTTTAATGCTATCTGTCTCTATTGACTTTAAGGGAGTTTTAGCCCAGCATGAATGGAGAACGTTGCCAGTGTTGGAAAGTCAGAGCATGGTKGTTGGTGATCCTTTGGGTTTTTGGTCATTAATGCCAGTTTCCAGAACAAATGCCCACTTTGATCACTGTGCAACTCATCACAACAAAAGAACAACAACTCTAGCAACCTTTGCAGGGCCTGTGACAGAGATACATTTGCATCAAACATGTACCAGCTGTATCAGTGATGATCTTTGTCTCCACTCTGTTAGCTTGCAGCTGACTATACTTCGTGTCAAGCTGCCACAAAGTAAAACCGCAGGGCTCCAAACAAAAAGCTAACTTACTTTTGATGATATCTTCAATGGCGTGTGATTCAAGTATCTATAGCTCATAGGAAACCTGTATGTTTAATTTCTTTTTTGTGCAACCAGACTTCCAAATCAATAGAAAAGTACAAACATGATTTCGTTTATGTATGTCACAACCTTATCAAACTGATTGATCAAACTGATCTCTTGTTAGTAGCATTCTGGCAGCTCCTACAGATGGCAATTAGTGTACAAAAAAGGTGACAAACTATCAGTGGGGTGTGAAACGATGTAAATGGCAAAGTAGCATAACCAAAATTGACATGGAATTTAGGCGTTCATAATTTGCTCTGCATGTGTGTGTGCTAAAGCTCAGCAAGGGAATATACTAAAGCAGGAAAAGCAACTATTGRGGAGTGCAATGACCCGATCTCCGTAGCATCTTTGTAATGATTTACTGTATTTACACTGAAGTTGTGTTTTGGTCATGGCTAAAAGCATCCAACCCTTCTTTACCACTAAGGTAGTTACATGTATATAAAGATTGTTAGAATCCAGCACATGTTTTTGAATGTTTGTAAAGTAATATTAAAAAAATCCTGTGGCCATAAACCCCTGCATATAGGGGCTATGGGACCCTTTCCACAGCTTTAATTCGTTGTTCTTGTCATAATTTTGCCTTATCAAAGGAACCTCCGAAGGTTCTGTTTGCTATCCACAAACTTGGTCTTAACAACCAAGACATTCTCAGGCACGCTTTATTTGCCTCCTGGCTTTTGAATATGTCTTCTCTCCTCTGTAATAAAGCTTGGCAGAAAACAGAAAAGTCTGTGCATTAAAGGCACAGACTTGTGCAAGCTGGCCAATTTCTGCCTCTTACTGGCATTGGGTTTCCTGGGCAGCTTTCAGTAATTCCCTYGATTTTTGCAAGCCATAGCTTGCCGTCTGCAACAGGAGGATAATCATTAGTAGAGAGGTGTTATAAAGGATAACATGCTTATAGCAGATCTTGAGTCCCAGAACAAGTAAACAGGTGCAAAGCTTTCCTTAATGCTAACGCTCAAATATTTGCCCAAGTACTTGCTTCAGTTTGAGAGGACTTTGCGTAGCTGTGTGATAAACTGAATAGTTAGTGGATTGGGTTTAGAAAAACATGCCCAGGGGCTGTGCATGGAATTTAKCTGTGTTGCCTACCTACAGTGCAAAGCCAAATATGCCCCACTGCTACATTTTCAGGAAAACGGAACAACCTTGTGAAACCTCCTTCATATTTTAAAACGGATAGGAGCATCAAGAGAGCATCTCTTTAGCTGTTCCAGGGAGTCCTGAGTTGACAGTTTGCCTTCTAGCACGTTATACATGAATACAGGAAAGATGAAACATACTAAAGGAAGATCATAAATAGTTGTGAGTAAGGTAGCCCATAATTAAGTAAATCTAGAAAATTTATCACTGGATATTACTTGTTAGTGCATTGTCTTATACAGAATAATTTCCAAAAATGAAAAAAACAATGGTATTTTCCTTGGCAAATTATCATCTGTGAATGCACTGAAAACTTATGTACAGTAATGCAAAGAGCAGGAAACTAGGAAGCATAGACTCAGCTCAACATTAGTAGTATTAAATAGGGCAGGGAGGCTCACCAGAGTATTCTGCTGGACAAGAAATCAGAAATCAGAGAAGAACTAGGAGAATTTTAATCAGTTTTTGATTTATGTAAGTGATACACATGAAGTGATGCACATTCCTTAACGGTTTGCCACAAAACTAGAAAAAGCCATGACATTACCAAGGGCCCTGGCACCCTTCCCTCTTAAAAAAAGTATCTGTTATTGAAGTGTGTCATGCAAGGTTACCTTTTGCAGGGATAACAATGAGCCTTAAAAGAAGGCTGATCAGTCTGACCATCGCTCTGTCATTGCAGGGATAAGTTCAGAGGTTCAGGGTACACAGATTTATCTTTGTTAGAGGGGACTGCAAGAGGATTTGCTCATCTGTGTACTGCGGATTCTCAAATTTTTGTAATACTTGCTTTATTCTAGGTATCAGGAATTGCTCCTGGCTTAATATGGAATGCAAATTTTGTGCTGAAAATGGCTGTTTATGATAATTAGTCACTCATAGAGAGTTGATTACATTACCAATTCCCTGAAATAACCATTTTTTAATGTAACATAAATGATAATCAGCAGCAGAAACACACTTGCTTTTTAGTTTATTAGTGTTGTTCAATGTATTATTGCACTGAAATGCTGACTAGAGGGAGAAGACGATTAGGTGCATGACTTCCATTGATGGCACCAGGGACTTGAGCTTCAGTTATAAGAAGATGTTATTTTGCTCTCTGAATTTTCCAGAGTAGTTTTCATGTCTGGCATTTGGCCATCAGAAAAGTATTATATGAAGTAATTTTTCATTAAGGAGGATAAGTCTCCTTTTCATCTGTCTCAGAGATTTGTTTTATAGTTAATAGTTTGCTTCACAGTTAGCAGTTCTCTTCAAAGGCAGTGGTGTCTCAAATTATGATGATGATGATGATCACTGAACATTCTTCCTCCTTTGATGACCTAAGGAGGGGATGAAAATGTTTTCTAGAACAGATTGGGTTTTTTTGAAGGACTT
The DNA here is from genome assembly GCA_035582835.1 of Phoebastria nigripes. Taxonomy (NCBI): domain Eukaryota; kingdom Metazoa; phylum Chordata; class Aves; order Procellariiformes; family Diomedeidae; genus Phoebastria; species Phoebastria nigripes. The sequence goes on along the minus strand of JAYKAV010003476.1, from coordinate 2,555,263 downwards.
TGATTTGGGTGATATGGCCATCTGAGTGTTAAACTGAGAGAAAGCGAGAGGGGTTCAGAGTACAGACTGGTTCTGAGTGCTGTGAAAACCCTTTTCTAACTAACTGGTAAAAATGTTGAGAATGTGGAGATAAAACTAGCATTTTCATTATTCCTTCAAATTTAAAGTAATCATTATTCTTGGGGGCAGGCTAATACCAGAAGGGATTTTGCTAATAAACCATACTGACCCAATGAATAGACCCAGGGAGTGAGGCTCAGGCTGAGGGAAGCTCAGCCATGACTTGCCTGGCTGCATGTTCTCTGCCACCAAACACACTTACTGAATGCATCTCTCAGGTTCACATCACTAGCTCTTTCCTCTGTTGTTACTTCCTTGAGTCTCTTTTTCCATTCTCTCTTTTCTGGTCTTTGTTCCATGGCTGAATGCTGGGTGTGCTCTGGCTGACATAGCCTGTATCTTGCTCTCTCACAGGACTCAGGTTTCTCAGCAATACGGTGAGATTTTCTCCTGGTACRCAGTGTTTCCATGCACAGCTCACTGGCTTTTCTCTTACACAGCCCCTACTCAGAGCTCTCCTCCTGGAGGTGAGAAATAGTTCTTGCTTCTCATTCGATCAAATTTCTAATCTGTAAATTATGGCTGATCAGGTACTCCACCTTATCGTTCTCTTGGCAAGCTCTTCAAATTTAAATAAACTCCTGCTCKTTGCACCAAGGCATCTTCATGTGACACCAAATATCCACTTTCTCACCATGATTCCACATGAAATTAGGTGCTTGAACCCTTGCATAATCTTTGACACTATCTAATCTGTGTAGTATCTTACTGTTCTTCATGGAAACACTGGGGATGTTCTATTGTTTTGGGAATTYTTTTTCCTTCCTAATATAGCCCTCCCATACTCTAAGTCTCTTATCAGTTTGTCTTCATTTTGCATTCAAAGTATGAGGTTCTTGTGATGCATTCTTCACATAACCTCTACTCTAGTCTGCTGCAATGGCACTCAGGAAGGAGAGCACAACTGRTGCTTGGTGTAAACGTGTCTTCGCAGAACCCACACTTGTTTCTGTTTCTGTCATTCTACTTTTTAAAAAGTCATGGTAGTTCATACACGTCTCTGGCAATCTTTAAAAACACATGTTCCAAAATGCTGGCTGAAGGACTAGTGCCATTAAAGAAGGCTAAGAGAGCACCAACACTAAATGCAATTCCTTTAACTCTTTCCTTTATTTCTCCTGAAATATATCTGCTGAAGTTTTTATGTCTTTCTCAAATTTGAGTACTATTTTTGAGAAAGGTATAGAAACAAATGGACAAACCCAATGAGTGTTCTTTAAGAACAAAACAGGTTGAGGTAAGAAGACAGAGTTATTCCTTGCTGATGAAAAAGGAGTGGTCTAACAATATGGTTGAAAAAATAGCATGGAGCTGGCTCAACCCGGATTCTGAGGATGATGGGATCTTACCTCCCCTGTTTAGAACAAACAGCCCTATAAAATATCCTGTGCCCTACATATGACTTTAAGCAACAGTGATTAATTTCCTATTTAGTTTTGGAATACACCCACCCAGAAGCCAAGATCTTCTACTCCTTGTAGCCTGATAAAGAGAATGCATTTGTCAGCACTTAATAGCCCTCTTGTTTTGGGTGTGCTGCTTCTGTACCTCACAGCAAAAAGAATTAGCTTTTTCACTAGTCAACTTATTGAAAACATTCTGAGATTACGATTCCTGGTTATAAGCTTGAGCTCATGGGCAAAGCTTTATGGTTATTTTAGGCACTAGTTAACTTTTATTTAATATGCCTTTAAATTACCCAGCATTTTCTCAAAAATTCATTCTTGCCATTTCATTGGATAACTTCATAGGTTGAGAATTACTGCAATTTTTTGCAAATTCCTTTTATGACCTCCATGTCGTTCATCCTCATAGAGATGGAAATTATTTGGGAGGTTAAGTTAAATTTTGTCATGATGAATTCCCTGTGGTCCAATGCTTTACACACTTCAGCTGATGTACTGTCTTGTCTCACTGATTTCTTATACTTTGACCTTTTTAGCAGTCTTTGACTTTTGTCACAGTAGCCGCACCTGTGAATGTGCTTTCTCTTATTTCACTCGAGAGTTTCTCCCTGTTATTTTAATTGAAGTTTCTCAGAAAATAGATAACATCTCCTAATTATTTCATCATCTTCCACCAGCACTCCTCCATTTTCACTTCAGATAATCTTTTCAAACTTTTGGTTGTTAGCTTTCACAACTGCTTCTTACTTTGGCCGCCTCTTGTTGTTGTTATTTCCTGAGGTGACTTTACTAAGAATTACTGATCTATTTGCCTTCTGCCATTATCTCAACTCCTCCTTGAGCTCTTCCTGAATATTAATGACTACCATCAGGCCTCCACATCACTGAAGTGGCCACCTATTGCTTGACCCCAATACATACTGTGCCTTCAGTATTATTTGGCTGAATATCTTTCTGCAAATCTACAAGTGTCATCATAATTAGTTTGGTCATTTTTTAACATCCACAGACCCTTGCTATTAGAACTGCAAACAAACACTTCCCTATTTCCAAATCTACCTCATTTTAATGCTATAACATTCTGGTTTTATTGATGCTTTACTCAGAAGTCCTTAAAAAAATCATTATTATTCCATAACCTGACTCCCTCAAGGTCACTTTTTAATATATATGTTATACTATTTATATCTTCCCCTCTTATTGGAGGTAGCCAATTCAGAATTGGCTGATAACATCTTTGTATGCAGTCAGCCCTCAGGATGTGACAGACTTTGAAAGAGTATTTTCTTTCCTGTGCAGACCCTTGCCCTCTGGCATTCACTGCAGTCTTACTGTGTTACCCCAACTATCTAACAAGACCTGTTCCTATCATAATCATACATCAGCTTGGGAATTTATTACTCAATATAGTCTGAAATTCTGAAATTCCTCCTTTTCTTCTGATTCTGTTCTTAAACTATGATACAGGTAGCCATCCCCAGTGCTGATTCACCCTTTTCATTCAGTCTCTTGTGTACAACCATGGTGCAACTCTCTTTCCTTTCTATAAACTTCAGCTATTTTGACAAATTTTCCACAACTATTCCCACAGCCAGGGAATCCAGACAGCCATCTGTGCTGCAGCCATATTAAGCTTTGCCCATTTTCTGCATCATTCTGCTGATACCCTAGTTGCTCTAGCTGCTGCTGATGGACATGATGGACATGTTCTCTGAAGATGTAAAATCCCTAAAGCACATGTGATTGGCACAACTTTTACAGACCCAGCTGGTCAGGCCTGGCATCTTCAACACRGAATTGGAGATAGCCTTCTTTGAGATGGATTGTAGTCAAAACCATGTACTTTGTTATACTACTCCACGTCTATCAATCAGATAATCACATTTGGTAAGGAAAACTTCTGTTCCTACAAAACAAGCTAGGAGTGTTTGTCCAAAGCTGTGTATTGCCCTCGTGGCCTGAGACATTCCCTAAGGTGCTAATACTAATCCTTAGGCAGGAAGGAATTCTCCATCAGGAAAATGATTCTTTTAAAAACAAGTGAGAAAACCTAAAAAGAGCCCTCTTTTTTTTCAACCAAAATTGGAGCATTTCTGATTTGTGATTCACTGAATTTTGTGTTGTTGTATTGGATGCTGACAACAACAATGATTTAACGTAGCTGGCTAACTGAACTTTCTCAGCTTATCTACCTCCTGTCTCCACTTTCCTATTCATCCTCTGCCTCCACACTTTCTGTTTGTATGCTTAGGTGACTGCAGACGTTAGGGGCTGATGAAGTTCGTGGAGAAAGTGCATTTTGTTGCCTATTGTATTTTTGCTGTGATGCCAACTGGAAGAGATGGCTTCAGCAGAACCTGGGTTCCTTTCAGTGTTTGGTTGTCATTACAATAAATACACGTATCCCAAACTTTAAAGCACATCTCCTTTGTTATTTTTTTTTCAGCAGGAAGAAATGTCACCTTACTCCCTGCTTACTGTAAGAATCATAAAGTTGAGAAATGCTCATCAGGCAGATTTTTGTAAGTACCAGATTTTCTTACTGACATTATACAGTCCTAAAATTACTGGATCAGCCCCTGCTTGTGCTAGCCACTGCACAAATGCAAAACACAGAAATCATACCAGCTAAGAAATCACAATCAAAGCCAATTTCTGCCACAGAATATCTATTTACAATTTCAGAGTTTTTTTGTTGTTTGGGGTTTTTTTTAAGAGTTCAGCAACAGGTCAATGCCAGGTAGGGTATTGACTAAATCTTTAAGACTTTCATCAGTCAGCAAAGCACAGACAAGTTGGCTATTGCAGAGGTGTGAAAATATCCTAACACCAGTTTTAATACCCAGGTGTTTATATCCCATGTCTATAACAAATACATAGAATACAGGGCTGAAATATTTACACATCAGTCGCTCTTAATTCTTTGCTCTAAAGAGCCCTGCCACATCTCAGAAGTTCAGTGAGGTGTATAGTGTACATGTCCTGAGCAGCCACGTTGTTATGGATGTTTCTGACTCTTGCCCCCCACTGGAAGATGTATAACAGAAATCTTTTGGGGACTGTAGTACATGGTACATTACAGCTTACATGCAAAGTGTTCTGAAAATGTGTGGTATTTGGCCAGCCCTTACCTGGTGCTCCACTTCCACAGAGGTTTTTCTCTGGAGAATTTTCTCCTGCCATTCCTACATGTGCCTCATGAACTTTGCAGGTCAGTTATAACTACAGTTTTGCATATCCCTTCACCATACTGTTCTTCCTCCTTTTGCTGTGCATTTTCTTTCCTTTTTGGGAGATTGTGCTGAAGTTTAACACCACAGCCTCTCCACTGCCCAATATTTCACATAACATGTAACCTCACTCCTCTGTCTTTCCCACTTTTTAATATTTTTAGTACAGCTAGAGGATCCATCAAAGCGAAAAGTAATTTACAATTGCTGTTTGCACAGACCAAGAGTCAGTTCTTTAGCTACGGTACTCCAAAATGTGGTGGTTTCGGTGCAGTTACCAACGTTGTCAGAGGAAATGGCTGTACACCGCATGTCAAGGACATGACAAGAGATTGTCTTGATACACTCCCTGAAGTTAGAAACTCAGACAATATCTATGACAAGCACAACTTTTCCAAAGAAATAAGATGAGGTGTCCCATGCTGCCAGTAAACCAGCAGCTCTGTTCCAGATTACTTTTGCCTAGGCCTAGGCCTAGGCAACCCTAACAGGTTTTGCTTCAGAAGACTTCTTTGGACTAGACTCCTCACTAGTGGACAGGCAGCTCTAAAAGCCCATCCTTCCATGAGGCAGCAAGTCATCAGACAGACTTTGAAGAGGCTAAGGACATGGCAGGATACCTTCTGGTTTTCTCCAAGTGAGCACTACTTGACTTCCACTGGATAATTCAGAGACGGCAACATTTTCACCCCAAATACTACCATTTGGTTTTATCTTCATCTTCTGATGGAACAATATTCTACAAAGAAAATTCCTCACCACCTCTTTGTTTTCCACTCACTTTGGTGTTTCAATAACATGGATGTCACCATTGTTGATTTTCCAACCAAATGGAGAGAAATGTTCAGTTCACATGTTCTGTAATATTGGGTTGCAGAGAATAGAAGAAATATCATAGTATAGCAAAGAAGGTCAAATTAATTTCTATTCTTTTTCACAGCTGTGAAACATTGCATATACGTGCAAGACCTCACCTTCATTCCTTTGAAGCGCTGATTTAATTTCTTTTAGTATCACCTTTGATCTAGAATGGAAATTGAATGACAAGATAAGAACCATGATTCACCGGCTTATGCAAAGGGATTGCACAAAGTAAAACGATGCTGCGTTCTCAGAAAATAGTGTTACTGTTATGACTTTGTCCTCCATCCTGAGGACAGTGGGATTTCAGAAGAAGTCTTGCATAATGCAGACATTTAGAAAATTCCCATTATCACCAAAATGTACATTTCTGGAKTAGGGATCAAGATGTGTGGGCTCAGTTTTTATCTCTGCCAACAGACTTGTGTAAGTTTAGGCAAGTCATCCAAACACTCTGTGCCTCTGTTGCCCTATCTATAAAACATGGATAACACAGTATCTTCTCCCACATATTTTCTCTTTCTTGTCTATTTAGATGATGTGCTCATTTTGAAAGGAGTTATCTCTTATTATGTGTAGAGGGATCCTAATTTAAGATGCGAGGTAAGTCCTAGAAACAGTGAGAAGTATCTTCAGATTCTTTTGTTAATTACCAGTAAATAAGATTGGGGGACCAGCAGGTGAAGAAAAGGATGTCTTTTTCTCCTTTCTATTGGTAATTCCCCAGGTACTCTGTCACTTTGGGCCTGTTTCTTAAGAACRTCATACCATAATGGAGCACTGTAAACCAGCATGCCGCTGAACAAGTAAGATAAACAAATATTAAATAGCTCTTTGTTGATAGAGCAGCAACCTGCCTGTGCTCTCAAAGAAGCTGGAGTCTCCCAGGAAAAATAGTGTGATACCATGTGATTTAAACTCTTCAGGATGATGCAAAAAAAAATCTTGTAATTTTTAAGTGCTTGATTTTGCACTGATACTGATGTCCTTTTAGCTTAATGTTTTGGTTTTAACATTTGAAAGTATTTGAAGTATCAGAAAACTAAAATAGCTACACATGCTAACGTGTGCTGATGAGAATTAGAAAATGATGTTTACCTACCCTTGTCTCAGCAATATGATCTTTTCCCCTGGAAAATGGATTATAAGCAGCTGATACAAGTGCTATCTGACTGTGGGATATCAGTGGAAGGCTAACAATTTTTGTGATAACATATTTCAGATTTCCCTAGATTTTCATCTTCCAAGTATCAAATCCAGGAACAAGCCACCTTTCCAACCAAGTGCAGCAGCTTCTAGGACTTGCTTTTTCTGTCCGCACGCTGGCTTCCCATCTTTTTAAGCACGCACAGTTATCTGCTTGCTCAAGTTTCTGTTCACCTCCACTTGGCTAAAGCATGCTCCATCTCCCTGATTTTCTCTCAGTTCGTTGCAAGTGCAGTCACGCCAGGTCCTTTGGCCATTAGAGTTTTTATATTTTTCCTTGACTTACTTGCCAAATCCTGGCTTCAGAGAATGCCACTTTCTATATACTTCCACTGACATTCCTATCATGTGCGCCCAACTTGATCCTGGGTGTTTTTTAAACATGCACCTCAAGATCTGTGGGATGTGTGTTTCGCAAACCTGGAACAGAGTCCCAGCTTATCCTGAAATCTGATGTTACACCTTTGCCTGTAGACAACACATGCTGGTGGAGCTTGGCAATGACTGCATCTGTTTTCACATAAAGAAAAAAATTAAACCAAAAAGAAAGCACCCCGCTCCTCCTCAATGGATCAATTATCCCTTTTCATATACCTACAGTCGCTTCACCACTTTTGCGGGCTCCCCTATACTTAGGTAATGTTCAACTCTGACATTTGCTTCATACTTCATACAACTGGTTTCTGTCTTATCTTATCATGCAAATGCTCTTGACAGACCTGAGTTAATTAATTTTCACTCTATTCTTAACTGACCTTTATGCCAATTTGTAATCATGGGTCAGACTCAAACGCACGTTTCTGGCATTCCTTGATCTCACTATGGGCACTAGAGAGGCGGGTGCCTGGATAAGATCACTTACACTCATCCTGCTCCCCAGCAGGCGCTGAGTGTCATCACCAGGCTCCAATGCTCATACGCAGTTAGGCTGGGGAGGTGGTGGGAATACTAGAAAGGAAGCACTTCCAGTGAAGTTTGTGGGACTTGCAGTCTGGCACGTGCTTTGCAGTGGTATTCCCCTCCTCAGTCCGAGACTGCAGACAGCCTTGGGTAAAAGAATGACTTTTTTGGTCATTGGTGTGTTCATTTGCTCCTCCTCAGCTGGAGGTTAGTGCCAGAGGCTTTTACAAAAGTTCATGTTTCCTGACTCTATTAATGGCATCACTTCTCCTAGAGAATTCCCCATGTGTAAGAGGAATATCTGGCCAGGATGAGGTGACGGGTGAAACGGTGTATTAGCTCCTTTCCTTGCTGCTAAGACCCCTTCCAGTGACTGTTTCCCAAAAGGATGAGAAAGGAGCCAGGCAATGGGAGAGGAGGACCATGGTGGCACAGGCTCTCCAATACCTTCCAGCCGCTCTCCTTAAACAAATGCGTTATTGGGTGGCCACACAGACCTGCACCAAGCTCCTAGCTTGGCCCACCTTCGCCATCATTAGTGTTCACTTGCTGGTTTACGGCAGCCCCTAAAGCCCACAGCCGGAGCTGACCCCCTTACCCCACTCCCGTGGACAAACAGATGATCAGTGAGGGGATCTGCCCTCCTCTGCCTCATCTGGCATGAGAAGAATTGCCCTGAGGCACCACGAGTGGAAGCAGACCTCTCCCAGATCCTTGGGCAATGCAGTTGCAGGGCCACAGACCTGCAGTGGTGTGGCCCACCCCGCTACGATTTAGTACACCGTGAAAGAGCAAAACTCTCTCAGACTCTGCTGGATCTCCCATAACCCTGAAGACCTGAGTAAAGGGCTCTCTGTGAGAGGCTGCTCTCTGAAACTATGGCAGCCTATGTGGGTACCAGCTGATACCACATACCCAGAGCTGACCTTTGCTGCTGGAGAGCATGTTGGGGCTCATTAGCGCAGCAGGGGTGAAAAGGAGGGCTGTCAGGTCTGGCTTGACATACTCAGCCTCACTGGTGCTGGATGTTTGCAACACTCTGCCTGGACTGCAGAGGTGAATTTGAGCTGTGTGTCCCAGTAAGAAATTACTTGGAGTGAGTTTCAGGCTGACAGGTGATTTCTTCCCGGAGACAGAAACTTCTCTGCTGGGTGTTGTCCTGCCAGTTCAAGAGGCTGTGGGTAGGGGGATCCCTGTGATGCAGCTGTCAGAGTAGGACAAGGTAAAATCTTGGAGGGRTTGAAATGTGACTGATTATCAGGCATATTTTCTAACTATAGAAATCAGGTGCATGTGGAAGCTGTCTCAGCTGTGGAAGTAAACCTGTTGGTCTTAGCAGAACAATCACAACACTCCCTTTACCCTTCCTTTTGTTTTTGGATCTTCCTTTCATTTTTCATCTTTGGATGAAGAGAGACCTTGCATATTTATAAAAGAGGAGCTCAGAGCCTTTCTCTTCTCCCAGCTTATGAAATTATTTTGTGGAAGCTCTTTTATCCATTCAGAAGAAATTAGTTGGTTCTGGGGTGATACACCTGGAGTCTTTGCAAATCAGAGTGGTTCTCCAAAGACAGCAGGGGTTATTTTTGCTACAGAAAATAAATGCAAGCAAATTAGGGAGAATACACCTAGTGCAGGTGATACTCATGGTCCTGYCCCAAGAATGCAAGTGGTGCCATTGGCGCAGGAGGTAGAGGTGACCCAGGGTGCGAAAGCTTTGCTCTGTGGCTGCAGCAGGTACTGCACCCACCGAGTCTGTGCTCCAAGGAGCAAATCCTATTTTGCCGCTTGACTTAAATGGCTGGACAGGGTGGAGGGCTCATTCACACAGGACTCTGTCCATTCCTGGTAAAGGACATCACTGATTAAGCACGGTAGATCTATGAGCCTTTGTTATTTCCACAAGCAAGCTACAGAGAGTAATATTACGCTTATAGATGAGTGTTGCATCTGGATACTTTAGAGGACAGCGTTCAGTTCAAATAAGGTCTCAGATAGACAGCAGTTGGAGGTAACTTCTTAATATTGTTTGCATCATACTATACTGGTGAGGGAAAATGTTCCCGGAGACCGTGTCCAATGATTGAGAAATGGGAGCGGCTCTCCTCCTCCTTTTAGGTGAACTGTAGTAAACTCAGATTGAAGGGGAACCTGTCTGTGCAGGTGGAGAGGAATTCACTAGGAGAAAATTAGTTCTTCTTTTTGGCGTTATAAAATGCAGTAACAGGACAGATGGGATTTTATAGTTTACATTCATTGCTCTTATGAGACTAGTTTTTCTTATATGCTGTGGTTTTCAGTGCTGTAATTTTCTTCTTACTTGTAATGGAGATGAATGATTTTAGCACGTGATGGTTCATTTCAGGAACATGTCGCAGGACTGTACTCTCACAGAGCAGCAAACTGCTGGCTGCAGTTCTGAACTTCTCGGTTCAGTCCTGAATTTTTAGCCCATCTTTAGCTTGAAGACAGAGATGAGAAATAGTCCCACCAACACACAAATGCAATTGAATCAGAAGAAGTTAAAAATTGGGAAAGGATATCAGGGTCACTTAGTGCTGACTTCCAAAGAGACTGTGAGTTCAGATGTCTCAACATCCACATGGGGTGACATTATGTCATCAGGGAAGTTGCAACATGTGCACTGAGGTAAGGGCCTGGCATGGCATGAAATTGCTAATGATGCCCAGCAATTGCATTAAAATTAGAGCATGAAGCAAGTGCAAATATCATTTTTTGTATTAGCTCCCAGGTAGCAATGAATAAACTGGAAGATTTTCAGTAGCTCTTTTGTACACTTTTTTCAGGGATAAGAGGGAGCAAAAAAAGCTGGTTAGTCATTTCAAGTGCTCCCATGTAATGAGGGTATCATAGTCTTCACAGTATTCAGCAAACATCCAACTATCCTGTTATTTTTTATTTGTCCCACTGTTTGCCTCACAGCTTAGCCTGGCTTCAAGTGAACTGCCACTTCTACAGAAATACATAAGCTTAGTTAGAGTCACAGCATGGGGAATAGCTGATGCTGTCTGTACAATTCAAGGAAAATATTGAAAATCACAGGAATTTTATGGGAAACAATAACCTCTCGCCATCAGTAGGGACTGTAGATAAATTGTGGCAAAACCACGTATGGCATAGTTCCCGTTCTCCACGGGAAGAGGACGTGCTTTGTCTTAGTGGTTTCACCTCACCTCATCTTCAAGGTCAAATTTGCACTCAGTAGTTACTAACAATTATATGTAATTTGTCTGTGACCAACTAGCCTTGATATTGCAGAATCACAGAGTGGCTAAGGTGTAAAGGCACCTCTGGAGATTGCCTAGTCCAGCCCCCGCTCAAAGCAGGGGCAGCTACAGCAGGTTGCTCAGAGCCATGTCCAGTTGGGTTTTGAACACACCCAAAGATAGAGACTTCACAACTGCTCTGGGCAATCTGTGCCAGTGTTTGACCACCCTCATGGTAAAAAAAGTTTTTTCTTATGTTGAAATGGGGTTTCCTGTATTTTGTGTCCATTTGTGGTTTGTGTCCATTGCCTCTTACCTTTCGCTGGGCACCACTGAGAAGAGTCTAACTCTGACTTCTTTATTTCCCTCTCCCCCCCAAATCAGGTATTTACATGCTGAAAAGTCCCAGCTCTCCCCATATGGCAGATGCTCCAATCCCCCCATCTTCTTTGTGGACTTTTGCCAGACTCACTGCAGTACATCCTTACCCCTCATGTACTGGGGAACCCAGAAATGTGGCCTTGCCAGTGCTGAGTAGAGAGGAAGGATCACCCTCCACCTGCTGGCAACTCTCCTCCTAATGCAGCCCAGGAGGCTGTTAGCCTTGTTTGCCACAAGGGCACGTTGCTGGCTCATGTTCAACCTGGTGTCCACTAGAATGCACAGGTCCTTCTCTGCAGAGCTGCTTTCCAGCCAGTCAGCCCCCAGCCTGTCCTGGTGCATGGGTTTATTCTTCCTCTTGTGTAGGACTTTGCATTTCCCTTGCTGACCTTCATGAAGCTCATGTTGGCCCAGTTCTCCAGCCTGTCCAGGTCCCTCTGGTGTGTCAACCACTCCTCCCAGTTTTGTACCACCTGAAAACTTGCTGAAGGTGCACTCTGTCCCTTCACCCACATTGTTAATAAAGATGTTAAACAGCATCAGCCCCTGCGGTACACGACTAGTAACTGGCCTCCAGCTGGACTTTGTGCTGCTGATCACAATCCTTCGAGCCTGGCAGTTCAGCCAGTTTTTAATCCACCTCACTGTCCATTTACCTAGCCTATACTTCATCAGTTTGACAAAGAATTGTCAATAGCTTATTTTAAGTAAATATTTATGAAAGCAACACACACATGGAAAAATAATTTTAGAAAGTAGCCTCATGAAAATGTTTTGTCAAAGAAAAAACTCCAGCAAATCGGTAAATTCCAGTTAAAACAGTAACAAAAGACATTCATAAACGCTGTGGCTGTTCATTCATGCTTGGCTTAGAGTTTTAGCACTGCCAGCTTTCTCAGTTCTATCACAAGTCTTGTTTCATACACTGTGTGGTTGAAAGCTGGAATTTAAAAAAGGATAGAGCATCTCGGTTTTCATTAAGAAGAAGAAAGGAAAAGAAAAGAATTGGCCTTTGCAACTACAGCAAAAAATACATAAATGCATCCTTCCTGCACCCTACGATGGCCAGAAACCAAAAAGGAGAGAAATTATGACTCAGATCAGTTTAACATTTCTGAAGTACATCCCACCTCAGACACTTTAGTGATTTTGGGGACGCTGGACTCATGTTTTCGGAACACTCAAGATCGGCAGTGATAAGTGCGTTAATGAGAGGAGGGATGGTCTAGACGGCCTGAAGCCACGTTTGGTGGCTTCCTATGTGCTTTTGAGAAACTCTGTAGATCAGAGTCAGCGATACCATTTATCAGGATGAGTACGTCACAGCTCGGCAGGCCGTCAGACAGCACAGTGAGGGGAGATGTTTCAGTTATCAGACAGATTGGTAATCACAGCCCTCCTGCACATTGTAAAATGAATCCTACACTGGTAATTGCCAAAGTCAATATATTATCCTGTCACTTTGATTATGTAAAAATCTGAGGCACTGACATGTTGCCTGTGGAAATAATTTCAAAAGCAGAAAGGCAACCTACATCCTTCGTGAGGGAAAACTCCTGGCAGTGTCAATTAATTCCTTCAGATTCAGCATGAAGAGTTACCTGGAAATCTCCCTGGCCAACAGGCATTGTCCTCCGGGGATGTCCCAGTCACAGGGCCTCTGGATTTCAGGCAACACCTTATATTTAGGCAAAATATCCCGAAGCAATATATCTGATATCCTGAGCAAAGACACCAGGACAAAGTCTCTTTTAACCTTGAGGAACTGACTCAAGACCTGTGCCATGCTTACAGATAGTAAGTGTTCGTCCCTCTCCTCATGAGGTAGTTATCTCTATTGACTGCCATGGGACCAGACTTCTCCCCTTCTCCTCTTTTCTCACCAAAGCCTGTGTTTACACAACAGGATGGATCAGCCCTTCCAGTTGCCTCTGGAAAAGTTCCTGTCCAAGGTCTGAGAATCTCTTTGGTGTTTGCTTGGTTCTATGGCAGACGATCCCTTATAGTAAGTGCAGGCTCACTCCCTTCATCCACAAGATCCAAATCCTTTCTGCCACTTCGTTTTTCCTGGGAAGAGATGTGGAGTAGGAAATAGCTTCCAGGTCTTGCAAGCATCAGCAAACACCAGGAAAAGGCTCCAGCTACCTATTGACCTCCTGAAGAAGCAATCAGACTGCTGGTAGGCCTCTCCCTTCCTACCCCACCTAAGGAGACCATGCTCTAGGTAGCTGGAATAATTAATTTTCCATCATGAAGCATTAATAACCTGGTATGCCAGACATTTATTATCTGAATCAGGCTCATCCCTGAGGGACATTTCTCACAAAGCTAAAGTGCCACAGAGACAATTTACACCCAGTCTCTCTCAGGGTCTGAGGCTCACTCTCTGCTTCCGTCACAGTTTCTCCTCCTGCCAAATTTGCAGAGAGCTGAAACAATGTTGATAAGGGGCAATATAAGACTCCTGGCTATTCATATTGTTCTATCCACTGGCTAGGACTGTATTTTTTTTAGATGTGTGGGATTGTGCATGGTTATTTGAATACACTGCTTATTAAAAATAGTGTTGTCATGAACAACAAATTMATTTTATCCAGCTGTGTGATTTCTATCTCCCTGGTTTAGCCGATGTATATCAGAAAGAACTGGCCATGTCTCATCCATGTTCAAGCTACAGAGCATTTCAATGCCTCCACTTCTTGTGTTGCGCTTCCACTGCCAGATATTTTGTGTCTATGTTTCTACAGTAAGCCAATCTGATTGCTACGTGAGCCTCTGGTTGCCAACTGCTTCAGATGAAAAATTCCACACCAAAACCATCAAAAACTGCAGAAATCCTGTGTGGAATGAAACTTTCTACTTCCGGATACAGAGACAAGTCAAGGTACACAAACCAAAAACTCTCTTCTTCATCTCATCTCTATGCAGCTTCTTTCGGTTTAGCCCAAAACAGGATGTCATGTCTTCTAATGAGTTTACTTGAAATTCCCCTAGCAAGCTGGAGCAGAACAATTTTGGCTTTTGCTGGAATACACTTCTCTCCTAACAGAGAGTTATTATTTATGTATCGGTAATGTGAGCCTGACCTCCTTGGAGAAGGCTGATGGGACCAATGACAGAGTGACAACACAGACAAACTGTGAAATGAAAATATAAAGCAACACTATAACAGAAAAACACATCTTTCCCTGAGAGGACATGAAATAATGACATATCAATGCCAGGAAGCTGCTAAATTCTAGTATGATTAAGATCTTTACTCAGTTTGCTGCTGATAATTACACTACACTCAAATACCTACGGACAGGTGGCTGAAAGTGGAAAGCCCAAGGACATAGAAAGGTGGTTATTGATATGAAGTGACCTCTATTGCCCCTGTTGATAAGGGGCAATATAGGACTTCTGGGTATCCATATTCCTTCCTAAAAGAGTGCATTTTTGGTGAGAGCTACTTAAAACATAAAAGGTGACCCAAGAGAAATCTCAGTTCGGCCTTAACTGACAAGACTAGAAGCTGTTTCTTATAAAGGAGAAAACTAATTTTCTTACTCTTCCTTGTGACACTTTGTCACCAATACTTTTCTATCGCCTCTCTGTAAAGCAGGCACTGAACCTGGAAGAGCTGCAGAATGTCATACTTCTTGAGTACATGCTAACGAATTGGACATTTTTCATTTCTTTTCCCAGAATATTCTGGAAATTACTGTTTCTGATGATGACATCGTTCATGATGATGACCATGCAATTGTGCTTTTTGATGTAGCTAAAATCCCCCTTGGGGAAAGAGTATTTACAGTATTCCCACTAAATCCACAGGTAAGAGCTCGGTCAGACATTTAGTATGTCTTGACATCCATTCTCTCCCCTCTGATTAAAGAGGTGTCTCTTCTGTGTTTTACCACCAGGACCAGCTTGGTGGTAAAAATGTAACAAAATTTATTAAAATCTTGGAAATTGCACACCACTGACAAAATAGACGGCCTTCTCAAATTCCTGTTGGTTTCCTCTGGCACAGATTATGGCCAAATTCCCAAGCCCCAGAGCAGATGCAATTTTAGGGACGCTTTGCACTTTTAGTAATCTGACATAAAATGACAGAGTTTATCTAATCCTCACAAAGACTATAAAAAGAAAAACAGTACAAGGACAGGGAAACAGCCTGTTTCCACAATATTTCACTAAACACAAAGTCTTAGCATATCGTGTTCAGCACATGGAAGCTGGCAGGGAAGAAAGTGTGAAAAATAAAGGTTTACTAGGGAGACTTGTAAGCACCAAACACCCTTTGTTCTGCTAGTACAATTGAGATCTTCTTTTCCTTGGGGAAGAGAAAGCTGCTTCTGTCCTCTAATGCTGACAATAGCAAGCACAAAACAGAATATTGTTATTTATTAAAGCATAAAGGAAACTGTGCTTGCAAAAATGAAGGTCACTTTGCAAACCTCTGCACATGCTAACTGAGACTGCTTTTTTTTTTTTTTCTTTCATTTTCAGAGGAGGGAGGAGCTGGAAGTTGAGTTTGTATTGGAGAGCATGTGAGTAAAACCCCATTATTATGGGAGCAGCAGCTTGGAGTGGTGCATCAGTGCAGGGAAACCTTCTGCACAACCAGTATCATCTTAATAGCCAGATTCACCCTTTTTCCAAACTTAATGTGTGCATCAGCAAATCATTGTAAGAAAGGAAAATGCCATGGTGTGGAGAATGAGTTCAGAACTTTTAATTCTGTGACTTTCTCTTAAAATTTATATATTACTTACATAGTTCAGAGTTGGTTTTCTGGGGCTGGTAAATCCCACTGCAGTAAGTCTATAGATTTTCCGGAGAGGATTCTTTGGGCAGCTCATGGCTAAGGAGAATGTTGCTACTCAATCTGTGACATACCTGTGCTATTAAGGCTGTTACAAGTACTTTCCAGGTGCTTTATTGCAATTGAATCATTTCTGCTAGGTAGTTATGTGGCATTGTCCTGGTTTCAGCTGGGATAGAGTTAATTTTCTTCCTAGTAGCTGGTATAGTGCTGTGTTTTGGATTTAGTATGAGAATAATGTTGATAACACACTGATGTTTTAGTTGTTGCTAAGTAGCATTTACACTAGTCAAGGACTTTTCAGGTTCCCATGCTCTGCCAGGTGCACAAGAAGCTGGGAGGGAGCATAGCCAGGACAGCTAACCCAAACTGGCCAATGGGGTATTCCGTACCACATGACGTCCTGCTCAGTACATAAACTGGGGGGAGTTGGCTGGGGAACAGTGATCGCTGCTTGGGCACTGGCTGGGCATCGGTCAGCAGGTGGTGAGCAATTGCATTGTGCATCACTCATTTTGTATATTCTATCATCATTATTATTATTTTCCCTTCCTTTTCTGTTCTATTAAACTGTCTTTATCTCAATCCACGAATTTTACTTTTTTTTTTTTTTTTTTTTTTTCTCTCCCCCATCCCACTGCGGGGGGGGAGTGAGCGAGCGGCTATGTGGTGTTTGGCCACCTGCCACGTTAAACCACAACAGGCATCTAATGAAAAGGGAGCATACCTCTACAAACAAAAGGAAGGAGCAAATAAAAAAAAAAATGACAGAAAAATGTGTCCTGTTCAGGACAGTATCCAGATTATATTGTTTATAAAATACATATTATTTGTTCTTGTTTTCTAGCCGGGGACCTCCTGAAACCATCATCACAAATGGGGCAATAGTGGTAAAATATTATTTGCTTTGTTCTCTTGTGTTCTTTCCCATATCATTCCTCACCTTAGCTGACTATGATGGCAGCAAGGGAAACACTGCAAGTCTTCATTCTTTAGTGATACTTTTTCTCTTAGGAGCTTTATCTTTGAGGAGGCAGCATTATCTTGGAGGAGCCTTCAGATTATTATCATTTTCCCTTGTTTTGTCTGCATCCATTGAAAATTACAATGTGTTTAGCATAGCACCATCTTCCCATGTGACAATGAAGTTAATTCTCACTTTTACTGGGTCTGGTAGAAGTCTCCAACACAGTTGGCCCCCACATTCAAGCAGTGACCCTTCCTACAATGACCCTTCTAACATCTGCTGGCACTGGTAGTGAAATGGCTGGATGAGTAATCTAATTCTCTGTCCCCGTCACGTCTATTCTAGTGTCGTGAAGTAGCCTGCTTGGAAGTTCACTTGGACAGCAGGATGAAAAAGAAGCATTTTTCAGGTAAGCTTATTAATTCTTTAACTGAATATTAGTGATTTTACTGTCTCTAACAATGCCTAGAAATTGCATCATCCACATACTAAGGCATTAATTGACCACATCTAAGGCAACTTTTAAAAACTTTGCAGTAAGGAACACCATCCCTTCTGCAGCAGGTGTAGGTTCAGGGTTCTGACCTCACAGTGAGCCTTGTGCCAGAATAGAAACAACACCAGATGTTTGTACAGAAGATATCTAAACCCCAAGCTGTGGTCCTGAAAACCTCTGCTGTAGTACTGTTAAACCCTGAAGAAGCTTACTTCCTTAGGCACGATAGTCCATGTCCTTAACTTTCCTCGGGAGCTCTGACAGTTCGATGTCTGCATACGCATAGAAACACCTCATTTTTTGCAGGGGTTAGCCGCTCAGCAGCTGGCTCCTGCCTGACCCTGATCAAGATCCAGAATCTAGAAGCTCCTCTGCCCACATCCCCTGAGGGGCTGGATCTGGTAGGCAATCTCAGAGCATGCGTAACACACACCGGCAGGATTAGCTGGTCTCTTCATATAAATAGGGTCATCTGCTGCAGAGTCAGATCTTATTTTAGGGGACTGAGAACTTCTGTTGCTCATTATTTGGCCTGGGATGAGGATGATTTACAATGCAAAGTACCTGGTTGCATTCGCTGTGTCATGATGCAACTGCAATAGAAATGCAGCAGCCTAAAATTCAGTGCCATTCACATCACACTCCCATCCGGCTTCTTGTTCAGCCCATTATAAAGGTACAACCACCTGTAATGTTTGGGTCTTGGATCACTTGGATCACAAGGAAGAGAAGAGGTTTGTTCAAAGCTACCTTTTGCTTCTTGTTTTCCCTTTCTCTCTTTTTTGCAATTAGAAGTAACTTTTTGTGTGTATTTTATCTCATTGTTTTAGAGAATGAGCTAATATTTACAGTGAGAGGATCCTTTGAAGAAACCCAGAGAGTTTCAGTGGGCTGTGACTCCCACTCCCCTCTCCCAGATCCCACTTTCTTCCGCTATGCCAAATACAAGCAACCCTCCCTGGATGTTGTACTCACAAAGAAGAGGAGGCTTCCCACCTTTGTACGTTACCCCAGAACATGGTAGACAACACAGACAGTCCTATGATCTGACCTTTACACGTGAGTAGGCAGCAAGAGGAGAACATTTCTGTCTTAACCAAAAAGCACTCCATGCTCCTTTTCAGTGTGCTTGCGTTTCATGCGGAGCAAGAAGGAGCAGAGGCATCCCCCTGACTCTCCCTCTGAAGTTGCTCCCCTCCGAGCGGGAAGTAGTCGGTGAGGTAAGTGTCCGCTGGCCATGGGGAATCCTTTGCAAGCTTTTAAAAATTGTTGCTGGTTCCCAAGAAGCAGAAACCGAAGACCACCTCTCTTCATACAGAGCCAGTTGTTTTCTAACCTCCCTCGAATCTAGGGCGATGCATAATGAAGTAAATTATTTGGAGCAAAATAAAATGGGAAATCCAGGGGAGAAGGAAGAAGAAGAAAAATGTCTAAGCTGTTGCTCATGCTCCTTCTATCGTCCGTGTCCCTAGCCAGGCTGGAGGTCACTGGGTGCCACTGGGACAGAGGGGTGAGGATGCAGCCTGGCTCACTGCCATGAGAGGCAAACCCATGCCRTGCTTATGGGGTGCTCAGCCTCTTTGGCTTCCCCTTGTATCTCACATTGTTGTGTGAGAGACTTTAGTTTCAAGACCCGTGTTTAATGGTGGACCTTCCCAGGGAGGTGAGGTGTAGCACTGCAGCTCWTCTGCTATTTATTTGTGTAGCTAAGTAGTACCAGCGCAAGCTACACCTGAGTTTCACAATAGAGAGAAGATGCAGACTATAGATGATAATACCAAAGTCTGAATTTATTAAATCGGTGCACATTTCTGGGTACTAATGAAACACTGAGAGGAGAGTCTATCTCCCAATCTCAGTTTACTGAAGTTCAGAGCTTTGTAGATGTAATGATGACCCAAAAGAGCTATGTTGCATTCTGAGTGGGGGAAAAGGACTGTTTCAAACAAAATATCAATATTCATAATTTTACCTTTTTAATTTTCAGCACAGAAAATTTAATTTGCACTTTAAGGTGAAAAAATGGTAAGATATCTTATTTATCTTCCTTCTGTGTTTTTCCCCTCAGTTATTTGAATTTGGATAGCTGTCAATCAAGTTCCAATCCCTTTGTTACCGCCTGCATCCTGAATGYTGCCCCATCCTCATTTCAGACTATAAAATAAAATGGACTCAGTACACAATACAGAGATTTTCAGTGGCCATTAATTTGTGTAATGGGACTATAGAGTGAGTTAAGAAAAGGTTTTATAAAGAATACACCGATTTTCTATTGATATTTTGCTGCAATCAAAATTATGTGCTAAGGGCCACTGTAGACACTCTTTGATACCTCTACAAATTATTGCCAAATGCAGATTTTCAATGAAAGCAGCATTTCAAAACTAATTGAAAGAACCCTTTCTGTTTCCCGAGGTCAGAGAAAAAAAAAAAAAAAGACAAAAGTCAGAGTGCCTGGTCACTCTAGGATATGAAAAAATTGAAATAATAAATGTACCTGCATATATTTTTTTAATGTCTACTCAAAGAGATAAATGCAAATTAACTCAATCAAGTGATTGCTTATTTCTAAACCAAGGAAACATATTGTGTATTTTGAGATATGGTTAAGGCCTTAGTAAAATTTATAAGATGAATGTGTTACCTGATGTAGGAAGTTCTCTTCCCTTACAAAAGCAGGTGCAACTTCTATCATGCTGTTTATTTTCATTAAATATGCTATGAGATAAACAGACATATATGTTTATAAGTATACAGCTGTCATTTAAAAACTTCTTCCTTACCACACCTAAGAAAGATTTTCACAGCAGCTTCCAAACTGCAACTGTAGTGCTTATAAATATCCATAAATGACTATATACACCCMCACACAAAAAACCATCCAAACACAAAAGTCCACAACTTCAGTCCACGATTCGCAGGTATCAGTGGAAGTTTGCGCAACTTTTGAAGGGGCGTTTAAAAGCCACCTTTAAAACACTGCCCTCTGCAGGCTTTTGGCTTTATGTCTGAAAGGGAACAATTCTGTTACTTGTAGCTGTATTTAATTTCAGGCATCTTCGGCAACGAGAAAAAAAAAGAAACCCTCTCAGTCCAAAAGAAGACGTACTGTTGTTCTCCAGGAACAAACTAAAACATTTCATCTCTTCCTGCTTTGCTTTATATAGACCTGATGGTGAAGGCATGTCTATTTATGAAGTAGAAGCAATTAAAATGCTGAATTAGACTATAAACATGATGTGAGATACCTGATCCTCTGTTCCAGCCAGGAAGACCTGGACGTACGCCTGGGGTTTGACCTGTGTGCCCAGGAACAGGACTTCATTTGCAAGAGGAAGAAGGTGGTTGCAGCTGCTCTGAAGGACATTCTCCAGCTGGAGGAGGACTTGCAGGACGATGAGGTATCTGAGACATAATTATTCTCTGCTTTCTCCACAGYTGAGTGTCAAAATGTAGCATTTGTGTTCAACTCCCATTTTCCTGGAAACAGTGCAAGTTTTCATGTGCAAGCTACGGCTGACTTCTTTTCTCTATTCCAGAGAAGAAATGGGCACTCACAGGGAACATTAACAAAAACCTGTAGCTCTGTTGCTACAGGATGTAGCTTTTTGTTGAGTAGCAGTCTGCACAATAATGCAGAGAAGGGCTAGGTGCTCTCAGGACCACAGCCAAAGCTTCTTTTAGGCCTCGCAGTCATCTCGGCCACATCTAAACCATTGATTTAGCACTTCTTTCCCTCACGGTTCAAACTGGACTTTATTTTGTTGTGCCTTTTGTGCTGGCATTTAGGCTCCCATTTTGTGAGCACAGCACGCTGTCTGACTTCATCATCTGCTGCAGCTAGAGCGTGTGCTTGCTTGGCAAACAGGAATGATAACAGAGGGTCCAAGGTAGGGAAAATCAGGTTTCTCTTTTTTAATCATACTCCCACGACTGCAGCGTAAAGCCTGCACTCAGATGCAGAGATGACAAATTTTCCTCATTTTGCCCTAAACTGAGCTCAGCAGGTTTTTTGCATAGCTGGACCTTTCACACACAAGACCTTGCCTTTAAATGCCAGCACTAAGCCATGGGCCATTTCCTTCCCCTCAGATGTAGAGGCACCCATACTGCCCTGCAGAACAATCTCCCTAGAGTCTCCTGATGATTTGCACAAGAGATGAATTCACCCCAATGCATGGTAGCTATCTTTACTGTTAACGGAGCCAATTCATATTTACCAATTAAACCTTCTTCTGAGACTACCAGACCCTGGATTTCTGTATCATCACAGAAAGAAGTAATTGCAGCTYACTTGCATACCTACTATTGTATGTACATACGTGGTAGGTGGAGTGAGTATGGTTTCTCTTTCCCTCCAGTAAAAGGGGATGGTGTCACCAGCCTCTGGTCTCAGGGGATCTGAACTGGTCTGCTCTTAAACCCATCAGTCATGATACATCTAGTATGGCCTGTGAAATAACTATACAATAGTAGAAATCGGCTTTAACAAACTTTAGTAACACAGAGGTTATTACTACTCACATGGAAACTGTGAGACAGCAGCTATGTTTTCTGCTCTATTGTATCTGATAAAAACCTGGTTCAGATGGCAGGAGGTAGGTACCATTCCCTCTAGTTTTTTGCTGGTCTGTGTTATTGGTTTTGCAACAGAGCACTGAAAACGTGATGTTTGAGATGATGGATTTCATGTCCTAATGCACAGCTGCTTGGCAGAGGAAACATGAAGTATTTCTTACTCCTTCTATGCCCCATTATTAATTCAGGTTTTTCTTCTCCTTGCAGACTGGTGGCATGCAGCATCTTTATTAGTTTATCAGCGCTGTAACTTTCTCTTTTCTAATCAATGATGTCTCTCTCCCTTCTCAGACCATGTCACTAAATGCATGTATTTTGGGATTGAACAGGTACCTGTGGTGGCAATCATGACAACGGGTGGTGGAACCAGAGCTCTGACGGCCATGTAYGCTCACCTTCTCAGTGTGCAGGAACTGAACGTCTTGGACTGTGTCTCATACATCACTGGTTTATCTGGCACAACATGGTAAGACCAAGATAAGCAAAGTTTTCGTAAGAATTTTCTATATGTGATGTCAAGAAGTGATCTGAAGAGTTGTATCACCTTTACTATCAAGAAAGAACTTTCTTTTTCTGCTGTGGCTTTTTCTTGTTTCCTTCGGTGGGTATTTGCCAGCATTTGGAATTAATTCAGTCCTGATTAAACGTGTGGATGGTACCACACACACATGTGCTTTTCATGTAAATCAAGGCATGATAACTTCCCAAAGCTCTGCTTCAGAACTCACATTTTTCCTTGTGTTTCTTTTCTTTTCTTTT
>JAYKAV010003476.1:2495075-2532302 GCA_035582835.1 Phoebastria nigripes | reverse complement strand
TTTTTTTTTTTTTTTTTTTTTTTTTTTTTTTTTAAAGGACCATGTCCAACTTGTATGAAGATCCTGACTGGTCCCAAAAGGATCTTAAGGAAACACTCAATGATGCCCGAAAGCATGTGCTCAAAAACAAGTTCTTTACTTGTTTTGCCCCTGATCGTCTCAAATACTATTTGAAAGAGTTGTACCAGAGAGAACAGGAAGGACATCAGATATGTTTCACGGATCTATGGGGACTCATCATTGAAACCATGTTACATGAAAAGGTACAATAGCAGCACCTTTCTCTTCAGATTTGCATATTTAGTGAATATAGAGGTGAGGGTAGACAGTAAACCAAAAAATGGTTGAGATTGGAAGGGACCTCTGGAGGTCATCTTGTCCAACAGTCCTGCTCAAGCAGGGTCAGCTGCCCTGAACCATGGGCTTTTGAACATCTCCACAGGTGAAGACTCCACAACTTCTCTGGGCAACATATGCCAGTGTTTGACCACCCTTACAGAAAAGGGGTTTTTTTGCTTGTTTGTTTTTCAGATAGATGCCTAAAGCACGTGCCTTGGAGGTATCATTCTTCGTGTTTGTTGGCTGTATTATGCAGATCTTAACATCACACCTGGTACAGAAAGGGTGGGAATAAAGAGAAATAACGGGAAACTTATAGTATGAACAACTTTAAAATTAATTCACATGTAAATATTTAAATGAAAATCCTGCTGTTCTTTTAAAAGAGCTGCACAGTGTGACAAAGTAAAGAAAAATCACAAACACAAACCCAAAGACAGTATCTCTGAGTTGTTAATGGGATTACGTCACCCTGTAAACATTTCCACCAAAAGGCAATGTTCAGGCTCTCTTTTAGTATTCGTGAATGTTTCCTTCCCAATAGGCCATTCATATTTAAGAAAGAGAAAACATTCCTCCTGTAATACAAAAAACTCCACGCACATCCAAATTTCTACTGCCTGAGCACAGCAGAGTGTGAGACCCCCGGGGGGTGGCTCAGCAGGGAGCTGTGAGCGTCCCTGCAGTGCCACAGCCCTGTCCCCTGGACCGGCACCCCCCGAGGGAAGCCCCGTGGCACAGCCACCCCTCCAAGGGCTGCGCCAGCAAGGGGGAGCACCTGCAGCTCTCCTTCGAGGAGGATCTGAACTCAGCACTCTCTCAAGTCTTGGCACAGCTCCCAAACCGTCCTGCCCTTTCCACCCTGCCTGACTACGCAAGACGCTCCAGTCTTGCAGCAGAAGCAGTAAGGGTCAAGGCTCGCTGAGTATTAACTCTGTCTGAGGCTTGGCTCTGTCACAAGTCTGAGGAAAAGATGATTTTCTGGGCAGTCAGGGCAGGGCTTACTCTTTCTGAATGAAATGTTTCATGCCAAGAGTRCTTTTCAAATATTTCCAGACATTTTCCTGAAATAAATAATGTGAATAACAACATTTTCTTCCTACCATTGAAATCCCAGATTTTTTTCAGCATATGAACTTAACTTAGGACTATTTGTGTGCTGAAGTGCTGGGGCTGCAGACGGTCAGAGATAGGGATGATAGCACCTCTCTGAACTAAACTGGTGGGAAACATCCTAGTTGGAGTCCGGTATGCACTGTGTTGTCAGAGCCCAGGCATAGGTGAAGTAGGAGGCTCTTTGCGTCATCTAACTGTCCTCAGCTACTGTCCTTCTTCAAAACAGGAGGATTCCCATAAGCTCACAGATCAGCAGCAGGCACTAAATCAGGGTCAGAATCCCCTGCCCATCTACCTCGCTCTCAATGTGAAGGATAAAATCAGCGACCAGGATTTCAGAGGTAATAATACTCCAGAATTGCATTTAACGTTTAAACCCAATAGGGGTCAATTTAGGACTAGGTAAAGAAATCAGTTCAATGCACAAATCCTCTAAAGGGCCAATCCAGAACTTTAATAGTTAAATTTTTGAATGTCTTGGTATATTCAGCTGTATTCAGGATCAAAAGCAGGATGATGGAGGATGTTATCACGAAATTACCTGCTAAATTGCCTCAGAAATCTAAAGTTTGTAGAGAAATTTAGATGTAAGAGGACAATTCACTGTTCATGTTCAATGCTGTGAAATGTACAGTGAATAAATGTCTGTTTGCAAAGTGTGTTAGTTAGAAGCGAGTCTGCCTTAACCTGGCCAATATCATATGTTTTATTCAACTAATTTGTGCCTCTGCTGCTGTAATCAGTCTGTCTTGTGCTTTTTCTTTCAGAATGGGTGGAATTCACCCCTTACGAGGTAGGATTCCCAAAATATGGCACCTTCATTCGTGCAGAAGATTTTGGCAGTGAGTTCTTCATGGGTCGCCTGATGAAGAAAATCCCAGAATCCAGAATCTGCTTTTTGGAAGGTAATTTGTTGCTCTGTGGAAATGTAATGTAATATAATATAATCCACTCCTGCACAAACACCTCTTCTGAAATGAAGCAGTCAGTATATTTTTATCTGCCAGGAGCAGTATATGGTAAAGTATTAGAACTGATAACAGGTCACTATCTGCAGGATTTTTTATTTTCTCTGCAATTTTATTCAGCTGAACAGATTTATTTGATTTCATATGTGGTTA
Source organism: Phoebastria nigripes (assembly GCA_035582835.1). Lineage (NCBI taxonomy): Eukaryota > Metazoa > Chordata > Aves > Procellariiformes > Diomedeidae > Phoebastria > Phoebastria nigripes. The sequence goes on along the minus strand of JAYKAV010003476.1, from coordinate 2,529,726 downwards.
TGCTTACTGACATGAGGCCTTCGCAATACTTATATGTCTTCATCAGCAACAAAAGTTGTGTAACATTGCCACTAAGTTAAATCATCAGTCTCTTCTGCAGCCTGAGTCTCTAAAATACAGCCTTTTATCTACAATGTTCCTGCTGCAGCTAACCCTGATTAATCCTCCAGGATAACACTTACATTTCGGAGTGCAAATAGGTCATAATATTTACCTTTTTTCCCTCTTGCATAAGAACAGCAAAACCAGTAAGGAAATCTTTTTTTCCCTCTGCGAAAGCAATTTCTTGCCTCATTGTTCTTCCTACTTCCACCAATTGCATAAAGGAAGTTTCAGGGTATTTTTTGAGAAGTTAAGACTATTTGCCTGTGTGGAGATTTCACTACAGCTAGTGGTGATGTGTAAGGAAGCAGTCAAAATCTCCCCGCCCCCACCTGCAATGTCAAACAAGGTACCCAGGTCTCCCCTTCTGTGGTCAGAAATGCCAGCAGGTCACCCGCCCCCTTCCTACACCTCCCACCTTGGCACTTTCTTCTCCCCTTCTCCCCAGAGCGATGCTGGGACATTTGTGTCCCTGTTGCCTGCCAATGACCCAGAGTCCCCTCATTCAAGCAGTGTTACTTACTTCAGTGACACAGTTATTTGAAAGGTTTTCAGCAAATTCCTTTGCACCCCAGCCCCYGAACAGAGCAGGGACTGACTACATAGGTCCTGCAGCTCTTTCCTGCACGGCCGAGCCCGTCCCTCTGACTGCAGGCTGGCATTGCTGGTTCAGGCCATCGCCAGGCTGCTCAGGTGCAGCCTCTTCTGTCCATCACTCAGTTCCTCCCCAGAGCGCCAAGTTTAGTTCTGCAGCTTGGAGGGTTCAGGAAGGCACCGGTGCACACCCAGCACATCTAACCATACCAGGTAATGCTGTTTTCTCAGCCTGAAAGATGATTGCAGATAGGTGGCATCAAGTTTGCTACATCTGTTACTAGAGGAACTTGAAAATGTAACCCAGGTACGCCTTAAATCCTCAAAAATCAGAAGACAAATCAAAGGACTCATACATTTACCTTTCTATTTTCAAAACTTTTAAGTCAGCTTCCTCGTTCTAACGGATATTAGCGTACGAATCTTGAATGTTTTGTGGTTGACACTTCTGCATGATAACCGCATACCTGCAACAGGATTATGTTAGAAATAAATAAAACCTTTAGAATTACAAACGCTGAGAACTTGGGGAATAAGAAATCTTGAGGACAGGTGGAAAATATTAAGATGTACTTGACAAAACATTATTTGCCACATAACAAAAACGAATGTGTTAGCAGGTATACTGAAAATACTACCAGCCCTCTTCATATATCCCAATAAATTAGATTCTTTGTAGACATTATGGATTCATATACCAATTCATAAAGACATTCCCTTTTATTTGTGCACTAAGATAATGTAATGAATAAAGTTTGCTGGAGAATGCAGAAGGTACTGAAGGTCATTGTGAATGAAAATGCTTCCAGGTCTTACCGGTTTACTTTCTGTCAATTATCCTATGCCACAGGGATCTGGAGCAGTGTATTTTCCTTGAATCTTATGGATGCTTGGTATATATCTGTTCATTCAGAAGACTTCTGGCACAAATGGACCCGAGACAAAATTACTGACATAGGTGGGTTATTCTTATGCCATTATGTTATTTTATTGTCTCTTTTTTTTCATTCTTTTTCTTTCTTTTACCCTCTGTGCTGCTATTCTCTCACTGAATTTTTCAAAGCCATTTTGGAATTCCCTCTTCAGGGCTTCCTGTAATCCACACAGAAATTTCCAGGAGGAAATTCATGCCATGTATTGCAGTATGGCAATCATTTCAGTTGTGTGAGAAAAGAATCCACGGGATCTGTCACAGGAAAAAAGAGAGAGAATGGCCCTCATACGAGCCATTTGCAGACCACAAGGGTAAAACTGGAGAATAATATCCCTGTAGACTAGGAGAGGTTGGAGGCCTCCCCTAGTGATCCACAGTCTTCCAGTTCCTCTCTTGGAAGTCGGAGTATGGTATGAGGCTTCACAGAAACAAGAGCAATCACCATCCCTGCCTCTCTGGAGTCTGCAAAGCACAGATACAAACTTCAGTACTATTGCAAGTCATTCCAAACTAGTCCTAAGGATGAGATTTGCAAAACACGCTACCAAATTAAGAAAGATCTGCAGGGTCAGATTTCAAGGAGAAACACCCAAGACAGACGTACTAYAGAGAAAAAAGATGAGAAGGAAAAGAAATGGTAGCAAAAAGGGTGATTTATCTTCTTGAACTTGTAGGGGGTGGTTTCTGGTTGTTAAAACAGGGAGCTTGCATTTGCTAGTAAGGAACATTAATTATGTTTGTGTGGCCGAGGGATTGTGATTGTGTGGCTTTTTTATGTGTGTGGCTGAGAGACTGTAACATGGAATAGCAAAGGAAGACAGGATAAGTGCAGGATATTGTTATGGATAAAATCATAGAACAGCAAAGTTATAGTAGACGAGATGGATTAATTTACAGCACAAACAAGGCCTTTACCACTGTGGACTGAGAAGAAGAAACGGATTTTTTCAGAGCTTAGCTGAAAAACTGTGAGATTTCTGGAGATCCTGGAAATAAAAAGAGAAAGAAGTCCAAGTTTTGCCAAACGTGTTAAAACAAATTATGATTGCACAGATTAACCTCAACAATGAGACCGCATACAAGCACTGTTATTCTTTCTTCTGCAGATGATGAAACCCTATTCCCTGCAAGACCAAATGAGCTGGATACTCGAGTGGTTTGTCCCACTGACAGCTTTTCAGACATTTTCCGAGATGTTGCCATGTTACGTCCAGCAGCTTCAGAAATCCGTAACTTCCTGAAGGGCCTCCAGATGAACAACAACTACCTAGAGAGCGAGTTTTCCAAATGGAAAGGTATGGTAATAGCACCTTTTTAAACCATCCTTGTGAAAAAGAAACAATGCTTAAAAGATTATCAAGCCGACTGCCTTTTCATTCTGTTCCTGTCCTCTGATAATATTTGAAACTGTTTGTTACCAAAAGCTGAAACTAGCTGGCAGGAGAGGCTTCGAAAGTAAGTTCTTAAAAATTTCATGAAGACTGGCAACTGATAGATGAGAAAGACCCTGATTAGTCAACCAGCATATGTCTGCTGATGTGATAGCCAGCCAGCCTGCACGCTTGTGGCATGGCACTGGTGTCATCATATGCTGTCTCCTGCCCCGCCAGTACTCAAGGGATGTGTGAGGGAGCCCTGTTTCTGTTACCGTTTTACTTATAAGTAAGATACAACCTTTGTAACAGTATTGCCTGTTACACAGTTTGGGAATTAGTGCTCAGTCTGGTACCAGGTCTTCCCTGTTGCACAAGGGGTTATGCCTGCCTTGGCGGCGTACCTTTGTAGCTGTGTGCCTGTTCTTGTAGCATGCAAGGCACCAAATATCTTTAATCTTTAGTATGTTGAGACAATGAGGTGCCATTTTAATTTATTCCATATTAAAAAAAAAAAATAGCAACCTGATCAGAGTCACACACAAAACTAGGGAATGGAATTAACTCTATTCTCCTGACCCACAAGTTAATCCCCCTTGATTAGAGGAAAGCCAAAGAAACTGCAGAGTAAATAGTGAAAAGAGGAAGCCAGATGAGGAACTGAGAAGTGACTGAACTGCAGCTATCAGCTATATAGGTAGGTCTAAGACCCAAGAAAAGCTGAATTCTCTTTTTGTTAACAATTGAATTTGTCAGCACATCTCTTGTATTGAGCATCACCGCTGAAAAAAAATGCTTCTTTTCTAGACTGCGAGCTTGACTCTCAGCCCAACCACCTGACAGCAGCAACAGATTGCCTCATCCTGATTGATACAGCATTTGCCTTTGCTACCAGCTACCCACCCCTTATGAGGCCGGAAAGGAAAGTGGATGTCATTTTGCATTTCAACTACAGTTCAGGTTCCCAGACAGGGGTGAGCCTCCTTCATTCTTCTTTACTGATATCTCTGTTTCATCACTGACTTCCCAGAATGGCTGATCCTCTACGCATAGAAACTTTTCTTCCCCAGTATCTGGGAAGTGTAAATAAGCTAATAGTTTACCAGGATCACATATCTTTATGGAACAGTACAAGTGTTATCAGTAAGTAAGCATTTAGTAAACTGAATCTGTCCATTTTTATGCGTAAATGTGTTTTAGCTGATTTGAAGGCAGTCAGATGTTGAATGAATGAAGCTAAATGTATTTAAAAATTGTCTAAGACTTCTCAATCCAATCATACATATTCTTAAGCATGGGAAAATGTACATTCAGGGCAATACAATTGTAACAATAGAAAGGTTTGATGCAGAAGGCCAGATATGCAAATAAATGCAAGCACAGTTTGTCTTTAGGAACTTTAAACACATTTGAAATAAAAAGTCCTCTAATAGCAGCATTTTTAATACCCAAATGTGGGACGTAGATTTTCAAAGACAGGCACGGGGACCCAAATCCATCCCATTTAACTCTGGCCTTCCAGATCTTGGCTCCATATACAGTCTATAACACCTAAGTTGGGTACGTGCCATAATCTGTCAGAACTTGGCCCTTACCCCACAAACATTCCCAGTGAAATTGGGTTTTGGTCAAATTCAGTCCAAGTGCTTCCCACATGTTCTGATGTTTTCTTTTGTTTTGTTTTCCTATTGTGGCAACTAGCCCTTGAAAGAAGCCTCTCAATACTTTGCAAAACAGGGAATTCCTTTCCCTACAAAGGTGCCAGATGATCAGGAAACTCCACATCTGAAGGAATGCTATATTATTGGTGACAAAGAGAGCCCAGAAACGCCTATTGTGATATTTTTCCCTCTAGTAAATGACACCTTCAGAGACTACAAAGCACCTGGTAAGTTTACAGCTACCCCTCACATTAACAGAGGCAGTGGCTGCYGCCTTTCGCTTTTTTACTGTGCAGTATCTGTTCTTCAGATCATCTTGTAAACACAGATTCAGACTCCCTTTGCTTAGATCTGAACCTTATCAAGAAGCTTAAAATGTGTAAATTTTCCTGGACAGTAGAGCAGCAGCTGGGATCAGCCTTTGGCACATATGCCCCTCTTCAGATTGTTTTGGGGCTTTTCATAGGTAGGTTGTAGAGTTTACTGATGAAAAGTATATTCTGTTTATCTGCAGTGGCAGAAATTAGCAGGGTTATTTCCTCTCATACTTGTCATCCTTTCCTGTTAGAGAATGCTCTGGGGAATCTAAGGATTTCATTGTTTAAAATCATTTCCAGGCTTACAGTTAAGCAGATAACCTTGAAAACAAAAGTGTGAACTAGCAAAGTGATGAAAATATAACACTGAGCCATGCCGACAGCTTCTGTTCACTTCAGTGAGTCCTACTTTGAAATTTAAGACGAGTTTCAATAGCAATATTGCCAGTCACTTCAAAACAGATGGTTTCTAAGTCCTGGTACCATATCCCACGACTCCATACTACCTCTTTTGGTGCCAAAAGTCTCAGTTACTCCTTCTCCAGATGATAAAATTCCTAACTCATGCTATGAGAACACTTATTTTTAATCACTTCAAAGCCCCACAGTATACTGAAAACCGAAAGTTCTGGGCTTGTATACGGTACATTAAATTTAATAACAAAACTACTGTCCCAATTGTATTAATTCTTTTCCTTTTTTTTTTAAAAGCAAGTCGTAAAAAATCATACAGTACTTTTGCTTTGTAGATACTCTGGATTGAGTTCATTGCACATCTGAGGTATGCAACTGGGGTTTTGAACAGGAGTCAAATAGTCTAAGAGTATTTACACAGGTACACACACCATTCTATGCCAGCTTTTAACACAGATCAGATAACTGAAAGGTTGGTTTCTGTAGTTGCCCTTTGTAGAAAGAACTAGAGAAAGGAGAAAAGGAGAAAGAACTAGAACTGGAACTGAGAATTAGCTTCTGTACTGCTGTGTGAGGGAGTTTGCTTCCCCTTTCCCCCTCCATAATTTCCAGAACCCAGGGATGTTATTCCTAACTCAGCTGTCTAACATCAGGTGAACATCAGATGATGTGCAGATGCTACATGTCAACATAAATTATCAGGGAATCTAAAAAGGGGTGTTATTAGGTATGTAGAAGATGTGTATGAAGACCTGTATGATATCTGCATATTGAGGCAAGCCTGTGCTGCCCGACCRGTTCAGCTGGTAGCTGCAAGCTGAGACTAAACAGAAAAAGAGAGAACGGGTCMTTGTTGGGCCCCCACAGGTTAATTCTCAGCTGAGCTGACATGGAAGGGCTCAGCCCATGCAGTTTTTTGGGAGGGCTGCCACCTCTCAGCTGAGAGCCAACCTCCATGGTGGCAGCACAGATGCTGCAGAAAGGCCTGGAGGCTGGAGATGGATGTCTGCCCTTGGTTAGTGACAGGCAGAGATCAGCTTAATTTATAGCACTTCAGTACCATGCCCTAGCCCAGATCTAGAGTGTACAGCATCTGAAGTATTAGTTCAATTACATGAACGGGCAGTTTTTCCATAGCCAGCTCATCCACCAGCTCATTCAGCAAAGGGAATTTAGAGCCTGGGCAGTAAATGAGTAAAACTCATATTCAAAACTGGGTTACTCCTGCACTGGTTAGATTATTCCACAACTGGAGTAGAAAGGGGAAATCCTTTGTGTGAGGCGGCTTAGACTGCTTCACTCAAGCAGTACCAGTTGCTTATAAGTCTCTCTGCAAAGCCGGGAGGAGTACATCTATCAGACTTGGAGACACCCTTCCAGGAAAATCAGAACCCTTTTCATCAATGTTGTTAGATCAATGTTGTTAGAGAAGATCCCCCAAATGCATGTGGTCCTGTCAGTAAGAGAGATGCTGACTTTTCACAAAGCCTACTGCCCTGCTTTGGTACAAGTGGTGCAGGTATCTGTGACTGTGGAGGTGGATTTTTTGCAACGGTAACAACCTCCTGCCAACATGATGGTCTCACTGGAGGCTGACAGAAAAATTCTCCTGTCTCTGATGCTTTCTTATCTGTGATGAGGAGGGATCAAGCATTATACTTCCTGCCTGTGTTTGATGAGGAGGGATCAAGCATTATACTTCCTGCCTGTGTTAACCTGTGTTACCTATCCCTGACAGTATTATCTATCATTAGTGCCCATTTCGGGGTTGTTACTGCTCTCTCTCCCTCACGCCAGCTGTTAGAAAATTGAGGGGTCCATGGGAATGATGGGGAAGGAAAAAACATGTGTGACCTCTCATGTCAGGCATACAGGCTARCGCACAGCGGTGGATCTCCACATCTTCAGGTCTCTGGCCCAGGGGTGCGAGCCTCAGCTGTCCTTTAGCAGTCAAAGGCATATACTGAAGCCCAGGAAGCTGCAGAATCTAACCTAATTAATTGACCTTTTCCCTCCCAAGAACCTGTTTATTCTACATACTAACAGGTAGATATAAGTTCAGCCTGCCCATACGCTGTGTCCCATCAGTGCAGAGTCGAGCCAAAACTAATATGGCCAAGCAGGCTTCTTACACTCTCTGAATGCGGGCCGTGGGCGCTCACTTTTGCCGAGTTCAGGAAGGGCAAGTTTGCCTATACCATTGAGTATATCACTTAAACACACACTCAGCTCAAGGATGCATGTTGCATCTACTGAGTTTAGTGTACAGATGTATTTCCACCAACTCAGTAAGTGATGGCGTGTCCAAAACAGCAGCTAAATCAAAAACACTCATGGTGTCACTGTCTAGAGCAGATGGCCAGGTTGAAGCTGAGATGAGCTATTATTCTGAATCACAGGTGACTTATGAAGGTCCTAGAAAAACAAGTGAGGAGATGTGTTTTACATCTTCTGCATCCATGAATTTGTTGAGATTTGCAACTCCCATGGTAAGCCTTGGGTGTTTTTCTCCCTGTACCAGCAACCTACTGTGGAGGTCCCTATGAATATTTTCTCTGCRATAGCCTTCAAATAAACTTCTGCATTAGCTTTGGATCTGGTTTGTACTGTCAAATGAATTAAAATAAATAAGTTAATTTGTCTTCAGATTATAAGATATGATGGATGTAATATTTCCAGAGATGACACTTGTGGGACTACCTGCCTAATTATTTTGCCTGGATCTGTGATGCACATGTTGATTATCCCGGGATGATGAAACAGGCATGAAAAGTTCTTTCAGCATCCCTGCCAAATCTTAGTGATTCAGGGAATATCAGGTTCACTCTCACTGTTGAAGTTACATARAGAGTGTAGTTTTTTATAGTAGTAGGTAGCTCAAGGAAATGACAGTAAATATTTGTGCCATCTGCTTCCAGGATATGTCCAGATAATGGCTCTGTGAAGTCATAGAATCATAGAATCATTAAGGTTGGAAAAGACCTCTAAGATCATCGAGTCAAACCGTCTTTCAGTTTAGATAATAGAATCTAGGTTTTTAGGTCTGTTTTCTGTATTTTGTGATAATTCTTCCCAGTAGGAACCAAGAATTAATGTAGCAGATTGTGCTAGGGGATGTGCTAGGCTGCGCTGGGTGAAAGAATATCTGTCAGGTTGTTGAGAAGGCAGGTGTGCTTTTGGAAAGCTTCAATCACTGAAATACATGGATTTTCAGCAGCCTATTTCTGAAGGCATGAAAGCATAGTAGTGAGGAAAATAAAACAATGCAGAGTCGAAGACGGAAGGCACAGAAAGTGGCAGTGGATTCAGGCCCATCACCCAGAAGGAAACCATGCTGTTATGAGGTCCTCGCTGTAGTTGTCTGCTTTGGGAGAAGGGGAGGAAAGAGAAAAAGAGTAGTTGCCATTTACTTGCACCTTGGCTAGAAGTGTAGGGTGCTGCGACAGCTGGGAGACAGCAGCAAGGTGGGGGCCAGGGCTGGGAGAGCATCAGCGCTGAGGGGGACTTGGGGACCATGCTGACAGCTCACCCCAGGGCTAGAGGAGGAGGTAGGGTATCTCACCCTCCTGTGCTAAAGAAGAGCTATTCTACTTGTTTTGGCATTTCCAAGAGTACCCAGGACAACCCCTACTCCCCTCACTACCACCAGCTTCTCTACCCCCTGCTGCCAACCAAATATCAAATAAAATGCCTGTGGAGGGAAAATTTTGGGTTGTGATCCACTGTGTGTGCCTGCCTGAGAAACACCCAGACCCTAATCGCTTTTTGCTAATTAACCGAGTCATTGTTTGTCCCTTAGGTGTGAAACGTAGTCCCTCAGAGATGGCAGAGGGTGATGTTGATGTTGCCAATACCTGTGGTCCATATTACATAAACAATCTGAGTTATTCAGAGGAAGATTTCGACAAACTGGTGAACCTAAGTTACTACAACATTCAGAACAATAAAGATTTGATTCTTCAGGCCTTGCGTACCGCCGTGGAGCGGAAAAAGCAGCATAAGAAAGAGCAACCACTGCAAAAACCACCCAGTGGGGATGGTATGTGTCTGCTTAATAGAGGGGGAACCCAGCATTTGGCCAACTGCCCAGCACTATGGAATATGAAATAAAATATCTATGAATCCTGTTAATGAAGAAAAAAAGGAATTTGATTAGGAAGTGAAGAAAAGCCAAAGAATGCTAAGAATAGCACTTTGTTTGTCATCGAAAATGCTAAAGCCTGTCTGTCAGTGAAGGGAATAAACACAAAAAACAGAGCTCTTCCTTAATGAATTAATGGGCTTCCCTCGTTGACAACCTCAGGAGCATGGCTAGGTGAGGCTGTGCTCCGCTCGTGCTTGCAGAAGTGACCTTTCAGGCCAAGGCCGAAATGCGTGGACAAGGAAGCGTGAGGAATTTTATGCTGACCGTGTTTGTGCTCTACCTGTGCTATAAAAAGGGAGGATTGTCAGTCCAGAAATGCAGCAGAGAACAAAATCCATTGTCTTTAAAACAAAACCAAGAAGCCCATTTGTGAACTAAGGAGTCTTTATGTGAATGTAAATAAATATTAAACTTTGTATAATAAAACACTTTTTTGGAGTCAGAGTTACAGCAAATAAACATTTTTCACAGCAAATACTTGTTAAAGCCATTTTTTTAGGTGCTTCTTCCTCTACTAGCAAGACAATTAAAGACAACATGCAGACTTATTTCATAGCTGCTGAAAAATAAGTGAAGAAGAAATTATGCCTACTCCAGACCTAGATGTGAACTGCCCCAGGATCCTGGGACCCCTTGAGTTTAGGATTACATTTAAGACCCATCTCTACAAGAACTGACTCATGTTAATTTATTTTATTAAGCTGGATTTAAATGTTATTGATATATACCAAAGCTTTAAAGCTTTAAAGTTTTTGAGAATATTACATCTGAAAAGACACAAGAAACAAAGACAAAGCAGATCTAAAATTGTATACCCAATATCACTCACCCAAATGTGATTTTTTAACTTGCTGTAGAGTATTGCAACTGAAGTTAACAGTACATTAACTTTCAACTTTCTGACACTTTGGTCATCACATTAACATGGCTCCTTTCAAGCAAGTGGCCTGTTGTTTTGACAGATGGAATCCCAGGTCTCTATTTATTCTTTTTCTAAATTAACTTTTATTCAATGCTATTGGTTTATTTATTAGACGTCTTGTATCTACAAGCCCATGTTTCCTACAGGCTTCCCTGCTCCTCAGTTCTGCTGTAGTATGCTTTGTCAAGAGATCCTGTTATTGTGGGCCAGAAATGGAAGCCTTACAAATCCCTTTGCCCTTGAGGTCGAGGGTCTCCTCCTAGGTGGTGCACAGAAACATAACCCTTCTGTTTACCACTTAGGTCAGTGAACACTTACCTGTGGTGCATACTACAGCAGCCCATACAGCTCCTGTACGGGTTATATGCCCAGGGTTTACCTCCCATGGCAACAAGAGAGCAAAGACAGCAGTTGTGCTGATGCATGCTGGTTCTCATCGCAATATAGGATGGGATATAGCCAGAGGGCACAGCCAGACCTGGGAATTTGGAAGCACTCCCAGGTTCCCGTATACAGTTAGAGCTTTATTGTCTGAAGGGCAAAAATTATCCCACTGACAGCAGGAAGCATCTAGGCAGGAAGTCTGAAGACAAGCAGAACGATGTGCGTGAGTGCAAACACTGCCCTGCCCTTCCTGCAGCTTTCCAGCAGCCATGAAGGGGTCACGGAGAACAATGAACAATTTACCCCATTTCAAAAAGCCTACAGTGGAACAGAAATAATTATTCAGTATCTCTGAGTTCTCTCTGTTCAACAAGAATACAGAGGAAAATATCAGGGCTGATCAAAGAGGTGGAACAGCTTCCACACAAGGGGTGAATAGATAAGGAATCTGCAACCTAGAAGAAGGACAACAGGAGTGAAAGGCAGAGAAGAGAGATCTACGAAACTTGTAGTGCCCTGTGGGAGATGAACAGGGAGTGACTGTGCACCTCTTTTATAACACAAGACCTGGACAGGATCAGACAAAACTAGCAAGCAGCAGGTTCAAAGTTAACAAAGTAAGGTAGTTCTGCACACAACATGTAATTAAGTTACAGACCTCTTTGACCCTGGATGTTGTTGTTGATAAAATTTTATGAGTTCAAAAAAACTAATTAGTGCGTTCACTGGAAAATTTTAAGGACTAAAAAATACAAAGGCTCCACAGCTGCCTCAGTCCTGCACTGAATCATCAATTCCCAGAGGCTGGGAGGACAGTCTGAGACAGAGTTGTACCTGCTCTCTTTCTGTGATGTTCTCCAATCACTAAATACTGGATGCATCGAAGACAAGTAGGAAAGTGGTCTCACCCCAGACTGCAGTACTTAGGTTTTCCACAGCTCAGATATTTTTGCAGATAATAAACGATCAGGAGTAGTCAGAACTCCTAAAGATGTGGTGATACAAGACTCATTTAAAAGAAAGTATTGAAGCAACATGGAGAAGGTGTAAGTAACTGCAAGGATAACTTAATTACCTATGGATCAACCTATGGGGAAAAGTCATGAAAATGAGAGGAATGCAAAACCAAACTATAAAAAGGGGATTTAAAAAAATGAGGAAGCCGGTCAGCAAGACCCTACGTGAAATGGTATAAAATCTTTAGACTCAGCATGGAAATTGCAATAAGAGAGTTGCAAAACACATGCACAGCCCTAAATAAAATGTGAAGCAAGGAACCAAGAAAAGACAGAGTGGTTAAATGCTCAGGACCGAGCATTATTAAAGCCTAACATCTGTTCTTTGAGGAACAGCATGGGGAGGAGGGAGATGGAAATGGCACATCGAAACCTGCTGATGTGTTTAGAAAAGAGCTGGAGCATATATAGAAAAGGTAGTATTCAAGATGGAAAGTAGGAGGAAGAAAGGTACATAGCTAAAAATGTGAATCAGTAGATGTGCTGGACCAGCAAAAAGGGATTTAAATGATAAGGATGTTGCAAAGAAGCCAAGGGCATAAGTGTGTAACACAAAAGATACACTTCTAACATAATGTTTACACACAGATTCAGCAAAAAATCCCCCTCCTCCTTTATTTTTTAACCGGGAGCCCAAGCTTTTTTTTTTCTAAGTAGTGAGTGAGCACAGACAAACTTTCATGTCAGAGAAAAAAAATATTCATTTTACTGATTTCTTCAATGTTCTAGTGAATATGGTATTGTATTCCATTAAAATCTCTTGTAAAATCAATGGAAAATGTGATCCTCCCACGTGGCTTAACACAGTATCAAGACCTAAGGTTAAAACTAATGGCCGTATCTGCTACACACATCCCACAGCAAAATTTCACTGTTATACTAAGAATTTTCACTGTGTTTAAAAGACTTGCCTAATGTCGTAGCTAACCCCCACAGCGCTTAGTCACTCGCTTCTTTGGCATCCAAAGACAACAACCATCATCAGAAAAACATGAAAAGCGTTTGGGCGATTCTGTGTTCAGATCTGAGTTGTCAAAGGGTTTCCGGATTTCGTTTCAAGGAGCTGAAATTCTAGCGTGGAAGAGCAGCAGGTACAAGTAACCTCCAGAGGCGGATTTGTGGTAAAAAAAAAAAAAAAAATCCTCTGGTTCTGAAAAAATAACAACACCCCCACCCCCCCAAAAAACCCCCAAACAAACCCACCACTCACCCAGGGTGTATATGGTAGGGAGAGGCGCGCTGCCCGGCCCCGCTGCTCAGCCGGGCGCGGACAGCGCTGCTGGCACCGCCCCCGCGCCGGGGCCGGRTCTGCCCGCCCGCCCGCGGCTGCGTGCGCGGAGAGGCGCGGCGGCGGGCGGCAGTGCGGAGGGGCGCTGGCGGCGGCGGGATGTTCAGCTGGCTGGGGAAGCAGGGCGGCGGGCGGGAGCGCGGCGGCGGCGGCAGCGACGTGGTGCAGACGGTGACCGGGGGGCTGCGGGACCTCTACCTCCGCAAGCTGCTGCCGCTGGAGGAGCACTACCGCTTCCATGACTTCCACTCGCCCGCCCTGGAGGAGGCCGACTTCGAGAACAAGCCCATGGTGCTGCTGGTGGGGCAGTACAGCACCGGCAAGACCACCTTCATCCGGTAGGCGCTCCCCGGTGCTGCGCGGTTCCTTCTCCCGAGGCCGCCGCCGCCGCGCCCGGCCCCGCTCGGGGAACGCCGGCCGGCGCCCTGCCCGTCTCGCCCCCGCCGCCTGCTCGGTAATCCTCGCTCACCTCCTGCCCAAGGCGTTTCTGCCGTGCGATAAATACCTCCTACGCGCTAGCAGCGCACCCCGCGGCGAGCTCTCCCGTGCGGGCCAGCGGCCGCCCCGCCTGGCCGCCCCCTACGGCGCGCCGAGCCGCGGAGCGGGGAGCGCCCGTCTCGGTGAAGGGCGGCTAACGCTCCACAACGGGGCCRCCAGGGCTGCTCTGCCAGCAGCCTCTGGCTGCTGGGAGTCCCGGGTAGCGGTGACAGCCCGTGGCCGCTGTGCGTGTCCCTCCCAAGGAGTGGGGCTTTTCCGAGTGCCTCCCGTGCTGTGCCGAGGATGGGCGCCGCTCCCGAGTCTGTKACATGCTCTGTAACTCTCCTGCAAACTTCCTGTTTAAGAATATTATCTCGATTTCATGTGCTGCTGAGAAAGTGTCACGTCGTTGTCTACTTCCTCTTAACTTCTTTTTAATCTGTAAATTATTTCAAAGGGAAAACAGGCACTTCGCGTTAAGACGGCATGATTGCATCGGCCATCACAGACCATTTAATCTTATCTCCTCCCCCTTCTTTCCCAAAAGTAGTTTAATGCATAGGTTGGATGTGAAGATAAGAGAGAAACGCGACAACAGTGTTGAGCAAAAACCACATGGTATCTGGAAAGTCTTTTTTTTCCCCCCAACTCTTTTGGTGAACTGCATTGAACAAGCAATATCACTAATAAGGCAGCTTAACAACGTTGCTGCTGTTGTAGTATTTTCTGTCTTTCCTGCCAGTCTTATTGCTAAGTTGGTTAGTTACTGATTTTAGAAAGCTGAAATGTGCCTTGAGTAGTATGAGCTTGTGAATATTTTGCATATATTTGAGTGTGTTTGCCTCTCATATGCCCCTTACAAATCAGTCTAAGGTTATACAGAACTCTGCAAAAGACACTGAGAGGTCAGTTGGATCAAATTTTGACCTACTTATTATATCTGAAGTTCATTATAGTCCTTCTGTAAATTTTACAAATGTTTCTCTTTCGGTTCCAAAGGTTACTGGCAGCCCTGCTGTAACACTCTTTTCTTTTTACAGTGCAAAAGACCTACCTCCCTTCTTCTCCATTGAAAAGCGATGTTTACCTTTACTCACCTGAGAGCTTTTCAGATGTTTACAGACCTAATCATGTTTCTTTTCTGGTTTTACGACTAGCTAATTGGAAGCTTAAAGTTGAACTTGGTTCTTTACCGATTATTACTGAATTCCTGCAAACACGTAAAGTGGGTGATTTGGGTTTTCCTAACGTTTCTTTAGCCATGCTGATTCATTTTCTTCTTTAAAAGTACAGCTGCATTGTTAGTCTGTATATATTTCCAGATAAGTGTTCTTACCTGGCTTGTGGACAGGGGATGGTGAGAGCATGGGTAATATGGAGACAGAACGGTCCCAAATGCGTATGTACCAGAACCTCTTCTGCCTGTCAGCGGAGTTGCTGTGTCATTTGCAATTCATAGGAAACTTTTTTCCCCTCCTGTAAGGGTTTGCCTTGGATGAGAACACACATTCTTGATTTACAGACATTCAACTTTTCTGTCCTTTACAGTTGCCCATATTTGACTGGAGTGCAAGTCAATATTGTGCTTAGAAATGTTGATATTCCTTGCAGTGGCTTATATGCATTTTTGGTACTGTTGCTTTGTGAGTAACTTATTATCACCTTAACCATAAAATACTTAGCAATAGAGTTGACTGATGCTAATGTACAGTCTGAACGAGAAAAGAAGTATCATTTATTACAGCTGTTTCCAGCTTTTTTTAACATTGGTCACTGCTGGGTGAAGATGCCCAGACAAATTTGACAGAGATAAAGTTTTCAAAGATGTTTTCTCATGCGTTTTATTAAAATATCTGACTCAATGGAGGAGGTGACTTTTACTGTGATGTGCCCTTCTCTTCACCCACTTACCCCTTTCTCCTGTCCCCATTTTGGGTAGATTGCAGAGTGGTTTAATCCCTTACTAGGTATTGGAGAAGACAGGAATTGACTGTTGAGCCCCAATCAGTAACAGAACAGCTGTTACTGCTTCTAAAGGACCACAGTCTGACCTCACCGTGATGAACATTCATTACATCAGTGTTCGCTGTAGAATAGATAATAATTGGCTGAATCAGCGTGAGAAAATGCTCCATTCAAGATGGGCAGCAACTTAGACAATAGTGTCACAGTGACTGTTACTCAAAATCCAATTTAGAAGAGAAAAAGAAAAGCAAAAAAGAGAAGTGCTTGTATGCTGAAGGCAAGACTTAGAAGACAACGTGGGAAAATATTATAGTGTCCAGGTCAGCCACAAATAAATTTCCCCTCTGGTATGCTGAATTTCCCATGGAAAAATGTCATACACTCTCAAGATTGTTATAATTCTGGGTTTATTATAGATAGTTTTTCTTAGAATGAAGTTGGACTATAGTTTGTTTCCTGCTAGCCTTTTAACAAGCAAACATTATTTTAAATCTTAATTAAAACTGCTTTTTGTTCCACATTTCTCCATTTCATAGTCAGGAGGGCATACTAGATCTACTTAAAGTGTTTACTATTAGGTTTATGTGTGAACATAACAATTCTGTTTAGCTGACAAATATTCATTTGGAATTTACTTTGATTTAGACATTATTGTGAAAACTTCACATTTTCATACCTCTGACACATCCATATCCACCCAGTTCCTTCCACTAAGTCTTCATGGAAAACACTGATCTAGCAATGACTGAATGTCCCAGGGGAGTTAGATATGCAAACAAACGCTTCCAGGTTTCTAACAGCTCTTCTGGTTTTTCACTTGATGCTGTTTATCCTCTTTGCACTTGGAACAATGCAGTGAAACCGGCCAGTTTCGTTAAGGTGTAGCGTGGTGATACTGTTTTATTCAAGTATCTGACAATGCTGACAGTTCAAACAAATATATCCAGGCCCAAATGTTAATACTTGTCTGATTGTTTTTAATTGGGTGGGAGGATGGGTGAGAGCCAAATGCTTATCTTGCATGTGAGCTACTTGGCCTTGCAGCTTCTGTAATTCTCTCAATTTCTCCTGGCTGCTTTAGAGGAAGAAGTGGGGAAAGAAGGGACAGGAGAAGAGAATTGTAGTGTATGGGAAAGAGAAAGGAGCTGGTCAGTGTGAGTTTCTGGTTGCTGACCTTTTTCTTTCCTTCTAACAATGAATTAAACTTCTAGTCTAATAATATTGAACTTGTTAATAACTTTGCTATTTTAAAAGTGTAAGAGACTGACTTTTTTTTAAAGAACTTACCAAGATGAGGGAAAACAGAAGTAAAGTTCTCAGCTTGCCAGGCTGTGCTTTTACTTTGCTCAGAGGTATTACTCAGAGGTTAAAATAGTAAACTTCCTTATATTTAACTCAGCCAGAACTGGGTTTTGTGAAAGCACCCTTTTGTATGCATAATCTCTGGAGTCTGCAAGTAGTATGCAATCGCTTGTATGGCAAGAATGGGCTGCATCTATTTCTTCTGGGGAGAAAAGGTCCCTCTTAATTTCTTTGGGTGAAAGCTGGAACTTCTTTGTTACTAGCTCTACATGAAAGTTTTATTTGAGTTATTTGGAGCAGAATTCTTACACTAAAGCAAACATCTGCTAGTTTTGTTATGTTTTAAAAAAAAAAAAAGTGTGGAGGATTTGGTGCAGTATGTAGTAGGGAGGTGAGCAGCCTTATGAAAGGAGACTTGAGTTTGTCTCCCCATGCATCACACTGTATCCCTGCCCAATGCTGCTCTGTCCAGCTCACCTGTGTTCGTGCATTAGTATGGCTTAGCTAAAGCATTTAGACTTCAGATGATTATCAGTATCCAAAACTGTGGGTAATCTTTGCTATCTCTGGAACTTTGTAAGCCAGTTTCCCATAGTCTGGCTATAGATCTTGCAAAGGAACATAGATGAATGTTTATTGGCAAAGCAGAAAGGTTATAGCCCAGGTAAAAACAAAAGGAGAAGAGTCAACAGGATGTCTGTTGTTTGATCTAGGCTGTCTTTGGGACGTTTGCTATTTTTAAGCATTCTTCCTGTGAACCTTTTTGAACTCCCTCTCTGCTGAAGATTCCTGAGAAGGGCATGCAGTTGCGGATGCTAAAAATCCAGGTATTTTCCTGTGTTAATATAGCATACTGTAGAAAAACATGTGCAGCTTTTCAGTTTACAGAAGACTGCTCATCTCTTTTGTGTGGCTAAGTGAAACTGATATTTTCATGCTGAGAGGAAGTGTGATATAGCTTGTACAGCCAGTGTTCAAGAACTAGGGTTTATTTTAGGCTGTACTGATTCTTGATGTGCAACTGTGAGCCAGTCTTAATGGAAAATACCTGCCTTCCAAAGTGTTTCCTGTGTCTGTTGAACAGCTGTACCAGGCTCCGCATTGTGAGTGTTGGGTGGGACTTGGTATTTGGAAGGAGATCTTGCCYTCCTGGATTGTTACCACTATAAAAGCCTGGTTTTTAAAGCTGCATCTGTGACATTWACTTGGAAGTATCATTGCAGTTCAGTAGCACTTTATTCTTGTTTAGTCATTTCAATAAGCAGCTAATCTGAATTTGCGCTGTTGAGTTCCAAGCTGAAAATACTGATGTTGGAAATCCTGAAAGGTGCTTCATGCTTCCAACTCTTTGTAAATTCTGCAAGTGTTACATGTGCAGCAACTTCATGAGCAGGCCATGAGATTATTTTTTTAGTCATCTAAAAGACCACCACCACTGAATGTCCATAACCAGGGTTGGTAGGTTCATGAGCTTACGATGGATAGAAATTACCCTGTTACCCTGGAGGTGTCCTGTCCTGCATTCAGATCCCGTCATGTAGTTTTCTGTGACCTGGGATCTGGGACTTCTCTCATGTGCATTTGATTCAGTACAATGGTCTTTACTGCTGCTCTGGGAGCTTCTTGTCATATGTGTTGCCACCTTATGAATTGTGTCTCTCAGCAGAAGTCTGGGAACGACAATTCATAGCAAGAGAAGAACTTAGTGACGAGTTTCATAGAGATCCTTTCTCTTTTAAAAGAAGGGCAATGAGGAAAAGCAGAATTGAGAGACTTTGAAGTAGAACATTTTATCATGGCAAGTTAAAAATGTTATTTTAGAAGTTAAAAGTATAATTGATCTTTCAAAATCAATGTTGTGGATAAGTCCAGTATGGCTTTAGTGAAAAACGGTAGTGGCTCTTGTGAGTTAGCCTTTGCATCCTGTTTTAGAGGGCTCTAGTCTGCAATGATGTTCCGTGAGGAGGCAGGAACATACTTCTGTGTTTCAGGTGTTTAGCTGTTTGCTACAACACTTGAAAGTCCTAGGTTTCCATGCATAAAGGGTTCAACTGCTGAGTTATCTAAGGAGTTTTGTCTTCATTTTGATACATGATCTACTTCGTAAAGATGAGGGATCTACTGCATCGTACACTCCTGCATTTGCAGAGAGGTTTGAGTGTTGGTTTTTTTGCTTTTGGAGAGGAGTTAGTTTTATTTCCATTACTGTACATTAGGTACAGCTTATTCTAGAAGTAGAACAAATCAACTTTGGCATGTTCTGGCATGACTCTTCTTGTGTTCCTCCTTTCCCACAGTTTTTAGCGTTGGCATTTTTTTCATTTGTTTGTTTGGAAGCAGAAAGCTGCAGGAAATCTCATGTAAATAGCTATATTCTATGCTTTAAGCCTCCCAGATCATAGGTTGAGCTGATTGGAACCAGTTTGCTAAGGTTAGTGGAAAAGGATCTTTGGAATGTGTAGCATATATTTAGTTCCTTAAATTCAGCTTCTGTGCACTGATCTATAAAGTCTGTGAATGTTTGGGTATTGAATTTAAAGACAAACAGAGATTGTTCAGCAAGTACAGATACTTTGTAGAATGTTTTTTGCAGCAAAAGCAGCCTGCAAGTCCTCTCAAATCAATATTGGTTTATGAAATGATAGCAGAACAGGCATAGCGCTGTTGGATTAAGGGCCAGAACAAACCTATTATTCAAAGACAGATGTTAATATAGATGTGCTCAAACATAACTAGTGCGGTCATTGGGTGTAGGACCATCACCTGTTCCTGAAGAATTCTCATTTCAGTGCAGCTTTGATTATGTAAAAAGTTAAATTGTAGTTGGTTAAAATTGTGGGGTTTTTTTAAGAACTCCAGGGTGACATGGAACCCATGGAATTAATAATTACAAGATGACTTGAGTTGATTGGAGAATTTTAATGCTCCTGTAATGTCAAATTACAGCATACTTGAAAACAATTTGGTCTTAGTCTTGAAGTGAGCATTTTCAAGATGGTGCTGTTGTGAATGAGGACAATAGCACTCATGCTTTAAAGTTAAACAGGGTTGTCTGCTTCTGTTTTTGAAAAGTGGCAGTTATCATAGTATAGGCTGGAGGAATGTTGTAAGCTGGAGGCTTGCTTCGTAAGCTTGGGGCTTCTCTTGCTTCTCACTTGCCATCCAGGAAGGGATGCAGACAGGCTTTTTCTATAAATACATGCTCTGGTTCCATTAAGTTTTAGCATTTAAATACGCACATCCTTTGTTTGAGACTTTGCTGTCTGGAAAGTCAAGACTTGGTGTATCAAATTTGGTTCACTTAGTATGTGCTGTCTGCATCTCTGAGTGGATTACTCAAAGGGAGATGCAAGATGGTTTCTGTTACTGCAGCGCTGCCTGACTTGATGCCTCTTGGAAGTACGTTATGTTAGGCCTCAAGTTCTGCAGGTCTGGCTTAGTTAACAATTACGTTTTGATATGCGGGTCAAAAGAAAAAAATCTGTTCCTCACTCCCAGACAGATGTAACTGTGTTGTCTCATAACTGTGTTATCCCTGCCTGTGGTTAAGATGAGTTAAAGTTAGTAAAATCATACTGAGTTCATTGAAGGGTTAGATCTGTCAGCAAACTGATGCTGCTCATGTGCTGTTTCAAACCGCTCCCTTTTAGTAGCAGCAGCACTTGTATAGGCTTGAAAACACACACAAAAGCAGCAACGTCTTGTAGTGTAACCTACAGCACTGGGATCATTGGTAAACGCATCCACTTGAGTGGTTCAGGTGCTGTGGTTGAGGGAATACTTCCACCCTGTTTTTGTAAAGGGATTTACTTTATCCTTTTACCTAGTTGTTGTGAAAAACTGAAATTCAGTTGTGTTTTGTTTTGTTTTTTCTCCCTAGTTAATAGGAATAACAAAATGCAGGGAAAATGTAATTTTATTATTCTAGAGCGTGTATATCCTTGGGAATTTTCAAAGAGTTATAGGTATTTGCTTTTACTATAGTTCCCAGTCATTCATTCTGTTACTTTATGTATTCTCCATCTCTAGATACCTGCTCGAACAAGACTTTCCAGGCATGCGGATTGGTCCAGAGCCTACCACGGATTCTTTTATTGCTGTGATGTATGGAGATTCAGAAGGAAATGTTCCTGGAAATGCCCTAGTTGTTGATCCTAAGAAGCCGTTCCGCAAACTCAGCCGCTTTGGAAATGCTTTCCTGAACAGGTGAGATCTGTTTGCTTCCTGTCTTTTGATTTTTATGTTTAATTTTCTACTTGATACCATCTTCAAGCATCAATGTTTTTTACTAAGTTTTTTCTGCTGTATTTGTTTTGAACAGCATGGAATAAATATTCGAATACAAGCAGGAGCGGTGGCAGTTCAAGTGAATTTAAAAAAAAAAAAAAAAAAGCAGTACTAGGTAGAGTAGTACTAGCATAGAGCTGTGTACACTTGGTAAAACTTAAAAAAAAAAATTAAAAAGGTAAGGATTGTTTATATAGATTCAGTTATCTGAACAGAAAATCATTGTTAAAACCAGTTCACAGAAAACTGCTGAAACGTTCCACCAGCTAACTTGTTTGTAAGGCATTACGCCAGCTGGAACTCAGGATCAGTTTGGGCACAAATTTCCCTGCTCAGTAAAACTGGTAGATTAGTACTATTATCAAAAACTGCCATCCAAAAAAGGAAAAGATCTTTTCCTTTTGATGCTGTCTTATTCCTTTACACTGGTCTCACCTGAGGTCTTGGTATGGCTCTTTAAAGTTGTGAATTGCTGGGATATGTAAAAAGGCCTACAAGAATGGAGAGTATTTGGCTATGCCTTCTGGATAAAGTACATATTCAAGCTGTTAAGTGTTTAATTTTAACTAGCTGGTCTTCAAGCAGTCCCATAGACCAGGATGATAGTGTTAGCTTCTGGATGGCTGCTGGGTATTTGCAAAAAAGGGGAGGGATGTTCAGGGGCTGTGAATATTGCCATGGGTAACTTAACTAGCAGGCTAAATATTTCCAGTTAAAAGTTATTAATAACTTTGTTTGCATTGTGTGAGCAATCACCTTGTTTTCTTCCTGTATTTGATGGTGGCTTGACATGGAGGCCTGGTTTTGTGATCCAATTAATCTAAATCGGTTCTCTTTTAACAATAAACTTTCCTGTTTGGCCGATAAACACTGGCATATGTGTTAAAAGTTCGTCATGTACAGTCTTATCTCTCGTTGTGCTTACTCACAGAAGAAAGTTTATAGCTGCTTATAGATGGCTTGTTTATCGCTTTCCTGAGAGATAAGATTATGTGCTGTGGGAAGCTGCAGTCAAGTCCCATTTTAAATAATAATTTTGTGGTCCAAGACCCCTTTCTGTGAGATTATTGGTTAAGTCTTGTTCTCCAGATCACTGTTTTATTTCTCTCTTTCCCCACCATTGTGCTTTCTATGAAAAGTTAATATAATTATACTGTAAATAGTATTTTGCACAATATTAAAATACTGACACAGAACATATAATAATACTAAATGTTTGTTTGGATGAATGGGTTACATAATTTTTTGGCTAAATCATCTGTCTAGCTAGTTGTGTCAGATCCTGAATCTTAGGCAAGCAAGATTGCTAGCTAAAAGGATGTACATTCAAAGTAACCGACTAAATTATTCCAGTTCTTTTGGTGACTGTGGTATTGTTATATTGCAGTGCTCTAAGCAACCTTATCTTCCCCAGCATTCACATTTGCTCCTTAGTTTTGCAGCAGAGATCTAGGTGCTTATATTCCCCTAGCATCACGCTTGGTCTGCCACTCTGATCATATTGCTGCTTTTTCAAAACTGTCCACTCATTTCTCTTTGCTACTTTACCTAGTTGAAAATGTCTTAGGGTTTATTTCAGTATCTTTGAGTAACTTCTCCCTGTCATCTTTACCTGCAATCGTACTACATATTTTGCTTGCCTTCTCTAATTTGCCATACTGGCAGTGACAATGCTTTATACCCAATATTACATTTTTCACTCCTGCCTTAATATATTTCTCTCTATTTCTCTCTCCCCCTGAACCCTGCTTTTTTTTTTTTTTTTTTTTTTTTTAAAAAAAAAAAAAAAAAGWTTCACAATCCTAGTGTTTTGTTTTGTGGAAAAACTTAAGGTATTACTTTTACAAGGCTATGGACACTTAGACTGTGAAGTCAAGTGTTCTCTTCATCTAAATGTAACACAAAAGGAAACAGTGACTGAGGTAATGGAGAAACTAAAAACAAACAAGAACACAGTAGCACAATCAAGGATTGTACTTACTAATTAGCCACATTAATTTATTGATGTTACCTTGCCTCTTTTTTCCATGACCCCTTCTTATTTGCCCCGTGTTTCACTGCTTGTGATGGATGTCTTTTGTAAGGCTCCTGAGTGTAGAAACTTGTGTCTTGTTTCTCCTGTGTACTTTTAAGAAAAGTTGGGGGGGAAGGGGATGGGGACAGGATCTAGTGTGACCCTGGATGCTGGTTAAAGTAACCGAGGAAAGAATGTTGCAGTATACCAGAAGATCACGGAAATAAATAGGTGCTGCTGAGAAGAAACGCATGGTCCTGCTCTGTTCTAATGGGTTTCTGAATCAACACAAAAAGGAGTATAAATTCTTAATAGATTCTTCGAGTCATCCAAAGTTAATATAAAAAAAAAAATATAATAAAATCAACAGATGATTACAAGGTTGTTGATTTTATTTTTGCAAACAATGTAACTTATTTTTGYAAGGATAGTCTTAATATTGCTGGTTTTCTTTAACAATAGTTTTATAATAATATGAAAAACATGACAGTGTCAAAGGTCTAATGTGTCATAAGCAGTTACAGTCATCTCATTCGCACAACTATTTTTGTAACGCTTTTTTTTTTGTGAAGGTCTGTTGTCGTTTAGGTAGATAGTATGTAGTTTTGCTTTTTATGATGCAGCACTTAAAATCACACTTCATGCAGGTCGTGTAAGAAATAGTGGTTCAGAGCCAAGTCACAATGTTGAAAAGAGATATTCAAATACAACTAGCATTACAGTTTTAAGTTGTCTGAAATACTAGTTTGATGTAAGATTTTTAACCCATCTGTTGTCTTTAGATTATGGATATATTCTAAAAGCTACAGCCAGTTAATTCTGAGTTTATCCTTCTATTTCATATCCTTTTCCTATATACTTTCCTCCTTCCTTTGCCACTAATGACTGCTGCGAAGTCTTCACATTTCTGAGGCCTATAGTTCTCTATTTTCTTGCACGGCCTTTTCCAGCTGTCCCAGTTCGGGTGACGCCTAAGTCAAAATACTGCTGTATTGTTCAGCTGAAATAATGGTGCCGTTCTTCCTGTAAGATAGGCCTAGAAACACCTCAGTGATACTAAACGAGTGCTGGACTTTCTAAGGTTGAAATAAAGTGATAAGAAAAAACATACATGAAAATTCAATCTTCACACTTCCAAATTTATGAAAGCTACTTCATGTTGTACATACTGGTGATGTATTTTTTTTGTAATGGTTGATGTGGTCAAATGTATTTTCTTTGTTGCTTATGCACATCCACTATGCTTCTACAAAATGTGTTTGCTTTAACATAGTGTCTCCTTTAGGTTTTGGAAAGTTCAAAAAAAGTTATGTTATTCAATAGCATCTCTTAAGCTAGTAGAAAATTAGCCTTAGTGGAAGAGCTTGCTTCAGATACCTGGTGTTCCACTGAAAAAAAAAAACAAAGGGTAGTGCTGTTTGCATACCCTAAGGTTTTATCAGGCCAAGATGGCTGCTGTTTCCTTATCCCCTCTTGGGTTTCAGGGAGAGGCATAGCTGATGCTGCCGTTTCTGTTGTACCCAAGAAGGCATGCTGCGTGCTTTTGTTACAGACTCGTTACTACAAGGTCACCTGAAAAATAAGGTGAAGCGAGGTGTAAGGATTTTTTTCTTCCTGATTTCCTTTGAATCTTCTGGATCGTCATCAGTCCAACAATGGCTTCCAAATTTTGATATATCTTACATTTTGTATCTGCTATTTGACTGCCTGAACTCTTTCTTACTCAGATTATCTTTGGTCTTAAAGTTCTTGTTTGACCTTGGCACGGTTAAAATTTGCTGTCTGTGATACCCTACTTCTTGAGGTAGTGTGCCTTCTAACGCGATGGGTTAACGCAGGGCAGCCATCTTACAGCCTGAGCCTGCAGCTTCACCCCGTGCTAGGCTGCCTCTGGGCAGCTTCACAGGAGGAGGGTAGGTTACATTGTGTGCTTGTTAGTACGGTCGTCAGCTGCTACCCGATAAGAAGATTAAACTCTTATGCAAATCTCTTAAAGGAAGTTTATGATGAAGGGAGGTGAAGTTCTTCAGTCATGRACTATCCCAGAAGCATCAGAGTAATTTGGATTTAACACACAAAGTGTTCTGCACGACTCTCAGAGGCCTCGTGAATTATTTATTTTTCATAATACCGCCACTGAATTTGTCTCCCGTCGCAGAGGAAGGAGGTTATTGTTTAGAGCATGCTGTGTGTAATTTGAACTCTTGGTTCTGGCAGTGTGAAAGCTTTTGCTCAGTTTGTGGGAGAAATACTGTTGTTTTCAGTCCTCCGCAAGCCCCACCTAAGGAGGGTGGTGGGTTAGAGACGGGGACTGTTCAAATGCTGCCGGAGCAGGTGAGGGGGTGACTTGCCAGTGACTGGAATATAAACATACCGTCAGTATGGCTTTCTGCCTGCTTCCCTTTTGTTTTGAATCTCTTTGAATTCGGGCAAAAGTTGGAGTACATGAAGAATTGTTTCTGGTGTATACCAATTTTGGTCCTAGCAAGATGTTTGTTTTATGGAGTCTTTTTAATGTTGCATATGTGGCCCATGTTGTCAGCTCTTGCAAAATTTGGAATTTTATCAGCACTTAGACATACGGTTTTACAAGGTTTTCCTGTGTTTTCTTTTTTATGAGAAGCTCTCTGTTTACATTTTGTTTTCTTAAACATGTATGGTTGCCAAACTTAGTGGTTCATTAGGACTTCAGAAACTTTTGTTATTTAAAATCTCTCTTGAGTCTTTCTAAAAGCAGATACATAAAGGGGAGCTCTCRGGACAATCTACATGTGAGCTAGAGCTGCTGTTAATGTTTTTTTTCCTCCTCCTTTCCTGCAGGTTCATGTGTTCTCAGTTACCTAACCAGGTACTGAAGAGCATCAGTATCATCGACAGCCCTGGCATTCTCTCTGGAGAGAAGCAGCGCATCAGCAGAGGTGAGTTGTGGGGCTTGAAAATAACCGAGCTCGCTATTTTTGCTGTACTGGACAAGTCATCATCCTAATCCGTTGGGGACCTGTTTTAGTGGTATTGAGTGGTGGCGTGTCCCAAACTTTCTTACTACAAGGCCTATTAAACCCATGTTCTAAGGCTGGATGTAGGGTTTGGAATTATTTCTCTTGAAAACTGGTGGGGTTGGGATTTCTATCATCCTGCTGCTATGGCTGCAAATGGCTATGGTTGCATGGTCTGTTGACCAATTAGTGCTTTGACACTCCTGAGAAAARGCCTTATTTCCACCATTTTAATTGCTTTCCACAAAGTTGAATAGACTCTTATAGACGATTGAAGTTCCTGAATGAAGAA
This sequence comes from Phoebastria nigripes, assembly GCA_035582835.1. Taxonomy (NCBI): domain Eukaryota; kingdom Metazoa; phylum Chordata; class Aves; order Procellariiformes; family Diomedeidae; genus Phoebastria; species Phoebastria nigripes. Next base: position 2,503,244 of record JAYKAV010003476.1, on the reverse strand, counting down.
ATGTTTCATAATAGCTATAGCTCTTCAAGCTGGTCATGTTTAAAAACTGAGGGGGTTGGGCTATAAATAAGGTGCTTTTATTGTAGGCACAGCTGCTAGTGTTGCTTCTTAAGGTTGCTCAGTCATGCTATAATATAATTTTCAGTCAAAAGAGTTAAGGTAGCAGGAGGAAGAGGGAATGAGAATACTTTTAATAAAATGAAAATTCTGCAAAGAAGTGAACCCTGTTTTTAACATGCTGTTTAAGAAATTACCCTGTCTTTGAGAAACTATTAAAACAGCATAGTGTAAATAACTTTCTTCCTTGTTTCCTTCAGCTGCATTTAAGTGCATGTCAGAGATTTCTGTGGAGTTGTAAATGGTAGTGATCCAGTGTGTGGCTTATGCTGCCCCCTGTTTTCAGACCTTTGAGTAAGAAATGGAAACTTGTGTGTTTCATGTCTGTGGGAGGGGAAATAATCAGTTCTTTAACATATCACACCTGGGATTTTTTGAGGAAATCCTGGAATGAGCACAATATACGGCAGCTGTGCAACCATAGTCTTGTCTTTACATTGCGCTGACAGAATAAGAGACTAACTTCTTAGGACTGTAATCTAAGCTATGCTTGCTTAGTAAACTGGGCTACTAGATGTTTCTGGATTCTTTGTTCAGTGACAGAATGTGATGGTTTTGTCCTCTTTATTGCTCATACACTCATCTAAAGCATTCATCATGTGGAGAGAGCTGTGTTTTCCTATCTGTGATATATTGGTGAACTAGTAGAGATGAACAGCATGAGTGCTCTACATCTGTGCAAGCAAAGGCTTCAATGTTGTGAAAGCAGATGAGTAAAAGAAATACTGCATGTTGGCACTCTTATTTCTAGGCAGAAATAACCAAGTGTGTAACTAACAATCTTTAATCCTGAAAAATCTTCTCATAAGATGCCCACAAAATGTTTAAGTCTCAGTTTACACAGAGAGTCTGATAAAATCAAACATGGTCTTAAATCTCCTACTTCTGCTTCTCTGTTGTGGATTCCAGCTCCCTTTTTTCTCCACCAAGAAAAATTAGGCGCATCTTTCCCCCTCTCTGCTTGTTACATCAAGGGAAAATGATGCTTGGCAGCATTTGTTGCCACTTTCATAACAGTATGGAAGTGAACATGAAATAAGCAGAAAACTAGAGCATCAGATTAATATGCCACTGAAAGGGTGAGCAATTGTGTGACAAAATTCAAGACCATTAGGGATTGCTGTGGAAGTCCCAGACTTCATGTGTGGGGCAGAGTTGTGTTTTACTCCAGGTTATGTTTCACTGGTAGTCCTGTGTTGCTTAAAGGACCATGGCTCTTCACTGCCATCTAGAATTGCTCTTGTGACTTAACAAAACATACGACTATTGTTCCTTTATTGTTCAGAAACTGCCTTTCCTGATAGTATGTGTCTTATCAATTGTTTTTATGGCCTAGCTGGCCTGCCCTTTGGTATGGTAGACTTTCACCTAAATTGACAGTGCTCAGTGATAACCTCAAACTCTTACCTGTTTCACAGGCTTTAACTTTACTAGTTTGCATTTCATGATTGTTTTTTTTCAATGTGTTAAGGGTTGTCTTGAATACATAACTTGGCATAGTTCTTTTATCACAAATGTGGTTCTCCTCTATGCTGTTTAGCTTTAACCAGTGTGGTTGTGCCATAAATAAGGTTTTGGGAGTCAGCTTTAGAGCACTGTTCTCTCTGTGCCCCAGGCTTGCAGGGCAACTGCTGCCAAGGTTTAAGGTTTCATATACTTAGGCATCAGCATACATGAAGTACCTACAAGTCACTGTATGGACCTATTGCRTGCACCTATTGCATGCTTTTATGATTAGGCAGTACTGACCTCACCCATGTCTGAAATATTGCATAGTCAGACTTTTGGGCTGCTTAGGCAGTTTCCACACAGGTGGTTTTGTGGAGTACAAACTTGACTTGTCCTGTGGTGCTGCACACAGCAAGGCCTGTCTGACCTGCTTCCTGAAAGAGTCAGGCTGACTTCAACATATTTATGCTACAAGTCTAATTTAGCACGTTTTGAAGTTTGAGTTGCTTAGGTTACTTATTAAATCACTGTGTGCAAATGTAAGCAGGACTCTACAAGATGTTTTCTGCTGTCCCTAAATGCGGTTCTGTCAGAGAAGGTTCTGTTTGTACACCTTCAGACCAACAAAGGTTTTTTCCTACAAAATGTGTGTTGTTGCCCATTAAATTCATTGGCTGCTTCTCACTGAAAAAGGTTGCATCTGGTGTGCTTCGCTATGGGAACTGCCATTTCCTTTCACTGTGAAGGTGATTACAGACTTAAACATAGGGATGCTTTTCTGTGCTTGCCAGGAAAGCTCTAAATATACAGGGTGATTCTTCAGAATTTCTTTTCTGACAATTTCACAATTTTGTATTTCAAAATTGTATATTTCAGCAAATTTTTTGAGCTTTCGGTTTCTTTCTATTTCTCTCTTAAACTTTTGTTTTTCTTATGAATCTTGCTGCTATTTTCTAAATAATATATACAAGGTGAGATTTTTCATAATTCAGTAATGTAATATGACATTTAATAACACCTGATAAGTATTCTTAGATGCTTTCTATTCTGCACATTATTGGTGTCTGTTCATATCTAAGTTTACCTTTCTAGAAGTTTAGCTTGTTTCTAACATTGGTGAGCAGCAACTTTTCTTATTGGTGATGTTTTAATGTGTCTGATGGAAGAATAACATTACAGGACCTCAGTGTAAAACCTTCACTCCTTGCTGCTGTTTTTTTTTTTTTTTTCCATCTTCCCTTGAGCAACTGCTTGACGATTTACCTATGAATGGACATAACACCTGCATAATGATAGAATTTTACAGGTATCACTAGGAGTAAGGTGAAGCCTTCTGAGACCAACAAAGCAATCAAATGTTAACTTTCAGTTTTAAAATGCAGGAAAAAAGTAAAGGGACTATGTAAAAATACAGGATACTTCCCATGTTTTATTTATAACTCTGGAAAGCATCCAGGCCATGGATGAAGGGTCAAAAATATACACAGAGTGCAACATTCAAAGCTGTCTCTCTTGACGCACCTTTCCCACTCTTGTTGTYGGTAGGAGGATGTGCCAGAAGCTTCCTGCCTGTCAGTTCAGGGGCTGCGTAAGTGGCTGGAGAAGAATGTGCAGGCGTGTGCCAGCATTGTCCCGGGTCAGACAATGCCCGTCCCTGTGCTGCTTCTGCAGCATCACTGGTGACATTCACAAAGCCCACGTCAGACAGAAATGTGTGTATGGAAGGAACAATGAGCTTAAGGAGAGGAGGAAGGAGAAGCAACGTCTGGCAGGGTGCGGGGAGGAATTGCTTTTAGAAAGGGAGGTGGGGTTTGGTTCATGATTGAGTGGCATGAAGGCAAGGGTTTCAAGAAGTATGGGGAAAGAGCTCAGGGGAAAATGGAGGGTATTGGTTAAGCTTGCATTTTTAGAACTGGAGTTACTTAAATACAGGTAATTTTCTCAATCTGGCTTGTGAAAATGTAGTCATGGATTAAGTAAGGTGATGTATATAGTTGCAGCATTGTGTCAGGCTTTCCCTTGCAGTGAGACACTATGCATTCTCCTTAGGATTAGTCCACCAACAGGAGTGCAGTAAGAGTGTTATCCAGGAGTGCTGGATTGAGACAGGCTTTCATTAAGATAACTGGAAACTTCCACCCTGGACAGCAAAAAGTGCATCTTTCCATGTGGGACTGAGCTCCGTTTCAAAGACTGGGAAGTTTAGATGCTCACCTGTGGCAAAGCATTAGAAGAACAGCAGGTTGGGCAGGGGGGAAAGGCTGCTCTTGTCCACGTCCAAATTGTGTGTTGTAGCCTTGGTTGTGTGGTACTTAGATAGCAATGGCAGGTGGGATCGCTCCAGCACTCTGCCCGCCCCTGATTCATGTGGTAAGCGGATACTGTTCTCTGAGCTTGGAGGCTCCTCATTGCAGCATTCATCTGAGAGGCGCCTCTCTTCTGCTGTGCCAGTAGTGCCAGCCCCAGGGGTGGAAGAACTGGACACAGACACTGTCTGTGCTTGCAGAGGATGGGTGGAGCCCATCAAGCCTCCCTAATTGTTTTCTGAATTGCAAAAGCTTTGGGAGATGGTATTAGGGCAAGTCGGAAATTATTTACCTTGGGCCCACAAGGGAAAGCCTACTGTTTGTTGAAGTCTTTATTACTAACTGGCACAGAAAATTGACCCACGCTTATACTGTATGATTGCACAGCTGTATCTTTGAGTATGGCTGGTGACTGTCATGCACGAGGCTGGTACTTTGTTCTGTGCTAATGACACGTGAGAGCTCATGATCATTCCTCTCATCAGTGTTTCCAGGGCCGGTAACCACTTGCAGTTTCTCTCCAACTTTTTCATCTCTTCCACATTGTTTCATTTTGTTCTCCTCTGCGGTCTCTGCTCAGCCCGTTACTGATGCCCGACAGTTATGCCTCTGTCGGGGGCACCAGTGTGCTCTCTCCCTGCAGCTTGGGACAAGCTCAAGAGCCCTGCAGTGCTGCTGGTGGATCGCTGCTTTCCTCTGTCCCTTAGCTGGGTACAAGGGTGACTTGTGACTTTCCAATATGCGTTTGCACGTAGATGTTGTACCTGGTGAGACATAGATCCTCAGGCTGGATATAATTGCTGACATCAGTCACTGGGAAGAAACCTTTGAAGAAATAGCAACAGTAGAGCAGCAAGCAGCTGAGAAGTATCAACACCAAATTTTCTTGGTCAAGTTTTCCAAACTGATCAGTGTTGACCTAGTACTGCTCAACTTTGAAAGCCCTAATCCACACACATGTACTGTATGTGACAGGATCCTAAATGCGTTGTGTCTCAGTGCTGAAATTTTTAACCATGTATCACTTCTCTGTAGTTCAGATATAGTCTAATGTGTAACCGCTGAATCTGTATATAAAATAGGTTCACTTCTAATGCCAAATTCTCATTAAAATGAATACATTTTTTCTGACTTTTTTATGAGGTCTTTTTCTTACCCATTTTCAACAAGTGGACTTTTCTTTCTCAAAGCAAATGCTTCATTAATATTTAATTCATATTTAAAATAAATCTATTGCTAGTTAACATACACTTGTTGACTGTACAATTGTTTTTACAGTTCAAAATCCATCAAATGTGTGGTGGGAATTTATATATTTATTTAACCAGCCTTAAGTCACCTGCTCACATATCCATTTGTGGAAAACTTAATAGAATTTAACTTGTTTCATTTTGCAATTTTATGTATTTGATTTCAAGCATATTTCCTTCTACATGAGTGAAATCAGAACAGGTTATTGTGTAGCTCAGATTTGTGCGCTGTTGCAACTATGTTGTGACATGCAGGTGACATACAAAATCTTGCTTCTCCCTTTCTTTCCTGCTAAATTTTTATAAAGATGAATTAGTCATACTGGTTTTGATTAGATTGTTAGTGTAAAGTGAGAAGAGTTCTCTTCCAGCTGTGTTTTGTGCAGCTTTCCTCCTTGCCCCCGCCTTTCATTTTGTGTTCAGCCCTTCAGGAACTGGTCACAGGAAAGAACCAGAGCAGCATTATCTGGAAAGGGGATGGATTTTGCATTCCTTACAAAGTAATCCTTTTAACGGGAAAGGCTATGTTGGCTTTTTTTTGTATAGCCAGTTAATGAGTCTGACCTGCATCCTTTTGGATCCTAATAACACCTTTTTAAGATAGCACTCTCCTTTCAGTTTGATGTGTCTGTGCTGGATTTTTAGTGAAGTTACCTGAAGACAGGTAACTGGGGACATTTTCTTACTATTAACTAGAATTTCTGGATTTCATTTCATACGCTATTTGTAATTTTTAAACAAAAGATTTAAGACTGAGTTCTTTCCTGTGTTGCTAAACATGCACAAGTATGCTTCATGATAAATCTGGAGTTCACCRTTTTTTCCTATTACTTTCACATATGTCTGCTTTTCTTGATGTTGGCCCTAGTCAGGTTCTACGGGAAAGCGAAAAAAGCTGATTTGCTTTTGGGTTCCCTGTTAAAGACCAACAACTTGAATGTATAATGAATAATGACTTGACTGAACCAGCATTGTTTTAAGAAAAGATAAGTAACTTTACAATGCCCCCATACCCTTTTATTTATACTGTTTAAAAGATGCTAGGGAGAATGAGGAGTGGTGAAGAGTCTTTTGCTTGTATGTAGACAAGGTGTATGAAGTGTTTGGATAATTGGTTCATGTATGAGTAGTCTAAGTGGGTTTTCTTTGCTGGGGGATTGGAGGTTTAAAGGCTTATCTTGCACAGCTAAGAAATGACCAAAGACACCCTGGAGGGCTCACTGGTGGTAACTGAGCTTTCTTTGCTGTTGGCATTTAAATATATGCCGCTGGGAGCAAAACTGTTGATTCTGTTTGGGTTACTTTACACTAGTCCTTGCATTTTGATGGCTCCCTCTTTTAGCTCCTATTTGTTTCTGAGAGGAAGAGGAAGGGTGGGATGTCGGCTCCCAGCTCATACCTTGCTGTTCCTTACTCAAACAAGATGAGTCACATCCACGCCCAGCCCAATGCCACATCATTAGTGGTGACTCTCAGCAGATTAAATGTGTCACTTCTGAATAAGGAGTTCCTGAATACTGTTTGTTGTGTGGATTAGGTACCAGCTGCACTTATAAAAGTGTTCAGACAGGTGCTACAAATAGGCTTTCCTTTAGAACATCAAAAAGTTTGTTTCAGATGATCAGAAAGGTCACTGCTCATGTTCCGTAACCTGTCATGTCCCCAAAGCCATCAGCAACGCAGGCACATTACTTGTAAATTGGATCTCTGCGTCTGCTGTGGCAGAAATAACAGCAAGTGTTGCAATGCAAGGAGAGATGAGTTTGGAAATGGTTTTAAAATCCAAATATTTTCAGTTGCTGACTTACGCTGGAGTGCTGCACCTGCACTGTTTTCCATGTTAGTACAGATAGGCAGTGCTACCAAAGTGGCCAGTGTTAACAGTGATGAAGAGAGCTTGTGATAAGAGCCCCAGAGACCTGCTTAGCTTGGGCGCTCTGCTGGAGCCAGAACTCCTGGGAAGAGGCAAACATGGGTGCGAGATGCTAACTCACAGCAGCACAAAAGATAGTGACATAAGAGATGGATGGCAAGATTGAGGGAAAGGCAGTGATAAAAATAAAAGGTGGTAATAGTGAGACCGTTATAAGGAAATGTAGGATACAGTTGTCCTGACCTCATTGTCCACAGACACTCTCCTCCAGGTGGTCCGTCTCCTCTTTTCCCCCAGGTAGATGCTATGATCCCCTTGTTCTCTATCCCCAGCCCTACCTTCTCTGAGGCTTGCTTTTCTGAATGGTAGGACTGTAATAGTGTATTTTTCCTTCAGGCTATGACTTCTGCCAAGTCCTCCAGTGGTTTGCTGAGAGGGTCGACCGCATCATCCTCCTTTTTGATGCCCATAAGCTGGATATATCTGATGAATTTTCAGAGGCTATTAAGTCATTCCGGGGCCAGGATGACAAGATTCGAGTGGTGCTTAATAAGGCTGACCAAGTGGACACACAACAGCTGATGAGGGTCTACGGTGCACTCATGTGGTCCCTGGGAAAGGTGATCAACACTCCAGAGGTGCTGCGGGTCTACATTGGATCCTTCTGGGCCCATCCTCTCCGAAACACAGAGAATCGAAGACTCTTTGAAGCCGAGGCACAGGATCTTTTCAAGGATATCCAGAGTCTGCCGCAGAAGGCTGCTGTGCGGAAACTCAATGACCTCATTAAGAGGGCAAGACTTGCAAAGGTAAGAAAAGATAAAAAACCTAAATTAATTGAATGAGCAGTCTCTTCTGTCTCTTTTAGTGTGTCCTTTCTCACCCTTCCCAATCTTTCTCTACCTATAAACTGTGTGTTTTTCAGCAAATGAATTCAATTGTCAGTTTTTCAAGCAAGAGGTAACCACTCAGGATATAGAAGCAAGGAGGAGGAAATCGAGACTTGTACTGGCATGCCTCCCTAACTTTAGAGAAGGGATTTGATGCTTTTTAGGCCATTAAAGCTGTTATTTGCTTGGTAGGGGAGTGAATTTTTTTTTTTACACTGTGCAGTGAGGTAATCTTAATGTTACTTTTTGAAGATAAACCATCTCTCTTTTTTTTTTTTTTTTTT